>PVJD01004414.1:0-137323 GCA_004026545.1 Mormoops blainvillei
ATACTCATTTGGTGGTAACAAACTCCTTTAGCTTTTTCTTGTCTGGGAAGCTCTTTATTTCTCCCTCAATTTTAAATGACAGCCTTGTTGGGTAAAGTAGCCTAGGTTTTAGGTCTTTGCTTTTCATCGCCTTAAATATTTCATGCCAGTCCCTTCTTGCCTGAAATATTTCTGTTGAGGAGTCAGATGACAGTCAAATGGAAGCTTTCTCGTAGGTAACTGACTGCTTTTCTCTTGTGGCTTTTAAGATTCTCTCCTTGTCTTTAAACCTTGCCGTTTTAATTATGATGTGTCTTGGTGTGGGCCTCTTTGGGTCAGTCTTGTTTAGGACTCTCCTGGACTTGTGTGTCTTTTTCCTTCACTAGGTTAGGGAAGTTTTCAGTCATTATTTCTTCACATAGGCTCTCCATCCTTTGTTCACTCTCTTCTCCTTCTGGTATCCCCACGATGTGGATGTTGTTACTCTTCGTGTTGTCCCAAAGGTTCCTTAAACTCTTCTCATTTTTTAAAATTCTCCTTATTTATTTATTTGTTTATTTTGCTGCTCCGTATGGGGTGTTGTTTTTTTTTAACCTTTTCTTCCATATCACTGATTCAATCCTCTGCTTCATCTAACCTCCTGTTTAGTCGTTCCAGTGTATTATTTATTTCAAGATATTGCATTCTTTATTCTGACTGGCCTTTTTTTATGGTTTCTATGTCTTTCTTGATGCTATCGAACATCCTTACAATCATTAGTCTCAACTCTATATCTGATGAATTATTTGCCTCCATTTCATTTCGTTCTTCTTATGGAGAATTCTCTTGTTCTTTCATTTGAGACCTGTTTCTTTGTTTTCCCATTTTGGCTGACTCTGTGTTTGTTTCTATGTATTAGGTGGATCTGCAGAGACTCTGGTTCAAGCCTGTGTCAGATGCTGCCTGGGCAACTAGTTTGGGGCAGTCAGCTACCCGCACTGTGTGGTCGCCTCTGCTGGGTCTGTGTGTGTGCGGAAAGGACCAAGCTGTGCACCAAGGCCAGCTTTTACCAGCATCTGGGCCTCAGGAGTGGTCAGCTAGAGTCTCAAAACTCCCAGAAACCCCCTTTGCCTGCTGGCTTTGTTAGGCTTACTCACCAAAAGTCTGCCATCTGAACTCCTCCGCAGCCCAGTTTAAGCTTCACAGTGTGGGGCAAGAGGGATTCCTGTGGGTGGGGCTGTTGCTTCCCCTCAGGCCAATGCTGCGTGGAGGAGAGTGCTCTACTTTTATCAGGTAGAGCTGGCTTCTGCAATACTGGGAATGACTGAGCACAGGGATCCTGGCAGCTGACCCTTCAGTTCTCTCCCCAGAGCCACCAACCTCAGGCTGTCCTCACGTGGTTCCAGTCCACTCTGCCCCCACTCTGCCAGAGCCCAGGGTAAGTGGCTGCAAACAAAATTTTGTGCGTTGGTCCTTTAAGAAGCTCTCTGTGTCTCTAGCCATTTCTTCCTGGCAGACAGAAACCCTGCTGCTTTTTATAGCTGGATGTTGTTAGGGTTCCTTTCCTGGTTTTGGTGGTCTAGGCTGTTGAGCTCAGCTTGGGGTTTAGACCCCAAACTTCTCAGGGGCAACCCCCTGGCCGCTGAATATCTCACTGGAGCTTCAGCTACCACCCATGGGAGCTCAGCCAGCCCTCTCAGGGCTTTGTGGTTCCTGCCAGTCTCGTTGTGGTGATGTGGTTTCTTCTCTATGTCCTTGGTTATAAGGCTCCTCTCCAGCTAGTGTTCAGTTGGTTATTCAGGGTGATTTTTCTATAGTTTCGTTGTAATCCCAGTTCGACCCTGGGAGGAGGTTAATGTAGCTTGCACATACTGTGCCACCATCTTGAATCTCCCATGTCCGTTTTTGATGTTCGACCATGGACAGCCTTTAAGCCCTGCCATGTAGCTCAAGTAGTAGTTTCTTCGGGAGACGAAGGAGACGCAGGCAGGAGAGCAGAGCAGTGAGGCAGGGAAGGGAGGGCCAATAGGAGAGGGTGTGTTATCAAACCAGCTACTCCTGTGGGTGGCTCAAGCTTAGCTCCCACGGGAGAAATTGAGGGAAACAGTATAGAACACACACCTCAGAGTTTATTCCACCCGAGGCGTAAAGAAAGTGGGTATTTTTGCACCGGCTCAACCTGGTCATTGGTTGAGGGCTCTTAATGGAGCAGGAGCCTTATTTCCCTGGAACGTCTGGCATGCTACATTCATGGGCAGGAGGTGAAACAGGCTTTGTTAACCAGAGAAAGCCCTCAGACACAGCAATGTGGGTATTGCCGGTTGGAAGTCAGCCAGTGTGCACTGGGTAGGGGAGGCCAGGGTACAGGAGGACCGCTGCAGTACCTGCTACAGGAGCTATACCCTTGGATTCTGGAACTTAAGTATATAAGGAAATATCATATTTTTCTAGAACAATTTATTTTCTATTCTGAGACCCCAATCCCCAGGGTATTGGAAAATATATCTCAGTCACTGTGAGGGCCATCCCTCTCCCAGACTTGCATTGGTTCTGGGAGATTCATTCAGTGCCCAGTCCCAGGCAATTATGATGCCCCTTGGTGGCTCTCTCCATGTGGGCCTCCCTTAGATGGCATTTTCTGCCTCCCTCTTGGTCACCAGCGCATACATCAACACTCAGTGTGGTCCACTAGCACCTTTAGGCCCAGCCGTCAATTGAGCACTTTGTGTATTAGCTTCCGTGCCAGGCTAAGGCATGGGATGGGGCTGTCTGCGGCCTTACCCTCCTTAGACTCACCATGTGCCACATCCCTCTGCCCCTGAATCCCACTAACCCAGGACTCTGGCCGGGAAGCAGGGCCCAGGGCCTCTCTAATGTCTGCTTTGACTTGCTTCCCTCAGGCCTCTCATCTTCTCCCCAGCCCGGAAATAATTTGTTAGTTTGAAATGGGATAGAAAGAGAACCTAATTTCCTCACGCAAAGGAAAATTCGAGAACCTTTCCTGAGGGTGGAGAGAAGGTCAATATGGGAAAATATCAGTTAGCATTTCAAAAATACCCCACCATCCATGACCAGTGTCTCTTCCACAGACGCTCCCTCTACTTCATTTTACCCGTTATGTTCATTGTAGCATGTGTACCAGAGGAGGGAAATTTGCCATTTTAAACAAGGCAAGTGTTCTTAACTTGGGGATCCATGGTATAATTCAGGAAACCCTGAATTTGGATAGAAAGAAAATTTACATTTTATTTTGGTTAACAATTAACACCTCCTTCAATTATGAATGTAGGCAACGAAACAGTAGTATTAGCAGGACATTGTGACAGGTAGCTTGAAATATCATTTTTACTCATCACTGTCGTGACAGTTGTAAGATCTGTTGCTAGATCTTTCTAAATGTGTTAATAACAGAAGGCATATATTACTGTATCATAAAGGTGTTTAAAAATATCTTAACTATTTCAGAATAATTTTTAAACCTTTTGTTTTCAAATAAAATTAAGATAGCTGTAGACATGCATTTGCAAGAAATAATACAGAGAGGTCCTATATGCCTTTCACCCAGTTTCCCTGAATGAGATCGTCCTGTAAAACCATATAGTATACTGCCACAGCCGGGAAATTAACAGATACAATCCTTGGGCCATATTCGGATTTCACCTGTTCAATGTGCACTCATTTATGTGAATATGTGTGTGTATGTATTTCACTCGATATAATTTTATCACATGTGCAGATTTGTGTAACCGCCAACACAGCTCCCTCACCACGAGGATTACTAATGCTATTATTTTATAGCCAGACGCCCCCCTCTGCTCCCCTCCCTTAGCCCTGCCATTGACGAGTCTGTTCTCCATTTCTACAATGTCATGTTATGGAACCTTTTGAGGTTTACATATTTTGCATATTAAGTATGCAATCTTTAGAGACTGGATTTGTTTTTTCATTCCCTTGAGGGCTATCCAAATTGTTGTGTAGATAATAGTGTGTTCCTTTCATTCCTGGGTAGTGTTCCAGGGTAGGCATGTACCAAATTTGTTTAACCATTTGCACACTGAAGGACACTTGGATTATTTCCAGTTCTGGGCTATAATTGTTTTTTTTTTTAACATATTTTGTTCAATGTTTTAAAAAATATTATTCTGAGAGGGAGTCCGACACTTTGCCATACTGCCCAAGGGATCATTGTCACAAAAATGCAGCTCTAAGGCAAGAAATCTATATCTCCACATTATTCCCTTCTAGCCGCAGAAGCTGGGTAGGGGGTGGACAGGGAGAGGCAGTGTTTTAGAGCCTTGGCCGGGTCTTCTGTGCAGCTGGGTGAGACCCGAAGCATCACTGCCAAATCACTGAACTGATCTTCACTGTAATGTGGGGAGGAGGGGCAGAAGAAGAATGAGAGGGACCCAGGCACACGGCAGTCTGAAACCCAGTCATTGTCCCCGACCTAAGAAGTATCTACCACACTCACGAATGAGCCATGCGAGTGATTTTCAGGAGACAGAGTAGGTCTCCTGAGTCCCGCAGCTGGATCTGCAGGGATAAGGAGTGAGCTGTGGGAGGTGAGCTGTGGGTGGGCCGGAAAATTCAAGGAAGCAAATTCTAAGAACTGGACATAACAGTGACAACATGAGCTCCTGGGAATTGTAGCAAGGCAGTAATTGATGGTCAGAGGCAAGCCCATTTCATTCTGTGCCAAAGGACAATGTGATCTCAGCTGACACTGAGTTATACCTGACCTTACCTGCTGAGAACTTTTAAAATTTGGTTGGAAGAGTCAGGCTTCACACTGTGATAACCACTTAGAACCCCAGCCCCCCTAACGAGGAAGTTTCAGGTGGAATTTGTGATGTCTCCTGCTTGTTATGCACAGCCATCTATGGTACTTGGTGGTTTTGATGGGAGTCTGGGGGCCAAGTGCCAAGGAATGCCAGTGGTTAAGAAGCCAGTTGGGAGAAAGCTGCTAGAGCAAGGTCAGGGATGGGCAAGAGTCTGCAGGAGGGGACCATAAGTGGTCAAAAATAAGCCAGTCACCATTGTACAACCCGGAAGAATGAATGGATGTGGGCGTTGGCTATTCGCGGCTGCTCACCTCCACGGGAAGAATGACAGCGGGCAGCCTGTGCCTCCTGCCGGATGAACAGAGCCACCCGTGAAGCCCCAAACTTGAATCAGATCGAACTTCCAACCTCCAATTTTCATGAAATACAGAGTTCAGAGAAGCAAGTTAAACAACAAGGATGCATTCAGCATGGTCCAGTCTGTGAAGAACTTTACATACAGTGTGAACAACCAGCTTCTTCAATAAATAAAAAAAGATGGAGGTGGAAAGGGAACCTATAGATTCTTAAAGATTTAAAAAATACATCAGCCACTCAAAGTGTGTGGACCCTATTTGGATCCTGATTCAAACAAAGAAAACTAAGGGAAAGATTGATGAGGTCAGTGACTGGATATCTGATGGTATTAAGGAATTAGTGTTAACTTTTTAAAGTGTGACCAGGGTCAAAGCCCTTATCTTTTAAAGGCACATACTCAAATACTTACAGATTACATGATATGATTCCTGGTATTTGCTTCAAAGTAATATAGGAAGGGGTAAGTGGGTAGAAGTGTAGGTGAAAAAGATTGGTCACTAGTTGATCATTGCTGAAGCTGGATGATGGACACAGAGGAGTTCATTGTACTATTTTGGTACTTTGGAGCATATGTGTTTGAAAATTGCCACAATAAACAACTTAATAGAACTATAAAACTTACCTGGTAAGGAGAGGGAAACATCTAGATGTGGAAGGGAAGTGCAGTCAGCCAACTGGCTGGGGGTCGAGGGTAGGAATCGGGGAGTCAGGCACCTGGGCTGGGGACAGACTTTTGGGGAGGACCTTCTAGATGGACAGATGGGGTGAAAGGGTGAAGGAGTGGTCAGGCAAGGTTTCCAACTCTAAACTGTTGATTGACAGTCACGGTTTCAGTTTGAAAGTGTTAAAACGGAAATAATTTCAGAGGAATGAAATTGGTTGCAGAAAGCTGGCGACTCAGCCTGTCCATGCCTCCCACCCACTTCAGCTGTCAGTGCTGCCAAAGATTTATAAATAGCCTAAATAAAACCAATGGACCACTGAAATAGTAGTTAGTAAAATTTACTGTGCGCACACCAAGGAGACAGTTTGTAAACTTGGAGTACACAAACCAAAACATGGAATGAAGTTCAGGGGGAGGTTGTTTTGAGAAAGCAGTGAGTCTTTATTCTTTACAGCAATTGGTTTTATTCCTAGAATTTTCTTAAATGATAAAAACTTGGTCAGTGGTCACCTCTTACCAGCTTTGGGAAACAGTTCAAGTTTTGCTCATGAGTTTTCAGAGACATAACCAAAAAATGACTGAGGTCAAGTTAATCTTGCAAAATAAACTAAATTAAGCTTTGTTTATATGACCAAAGTGGTGTTGTCTGCTCATGGAGTTTTCAAGGCTGATTTTATTTTATTTTATTTTTTTACCAGCACCAATTTCCAAAGCCCTACACACTGTTATCTTCTTTGCTTGGTACCCCGGGGTAGGCCCAGCTGCAGCTGTTTGCCTTCCCCGACGTCGGGCTCGCTGGGCATCCTGGCTGCCAGTCATTTGTTCCCAGAAGCACAGACAGCAGTCCTCATGGGCAAAGTTCCAGAACCAACAAGAGGACATTAGAGCTGATACGAGTATGGACATCATCAAGTCCAACCCTCTATAACTGCCCTACAGACAGGGAAACGGAGCCCCAGAGAAGCCCCAGGGAGTGGAGTCTTTGTGTAAAAACAGCACTGGGACAAATCTTTGATAAGAATAGGTCATCCGGGAAGTCTTTCTGCATAGAAACAAGTGTTTATTCTACAGAATTTATTGAGTGTTTACGGCTTGTCAAGTACTGGCTGGGCTATACTATGAGAGATCCTCAGATGAGTAAGAAATAATTTTTTCCTGGAATAGCTAACTAGATCGGAGGTGGAGGGGCTGGGGGGAAGGAAGGAGCAAAGAATTAAACAGAATAGCCACATACATTGTGGCCAAGAGAACATTAGTGTGGGAGTCAGAAAACCCAGGAAGCTCCTCCTATAAACTATGTTTGTGCACTAGTGACTGTCCATCTCTGAGCCTTGGCAACCCTGTCTACAAAGTGGGTGTGATAACTTCAGCCCGGCCTAACTCACAAAGAAAACATCTGGAGAATGACTACATGAACTTTCACATGTAGTTTATGGCTGAAGATATTCTGACAAGTGAATTAATATATTGATTTCAAACAAATATGTTTGTACCAAGGCAAGGGACTGGTAAGTGGTGAAAAGGTGGCACCCCCCACACCGTCACCTTAGCGGAAAGAAGCCCCTTCCCAAGGGCCTGAGCACAAGACCCCGGGAAGATGTACAAAAGGAGATACAACACATGGGTGGCTGGAAAGTGCCAGCCAGTGGGGCGACGCAGAAAGAGGGCATGGAGGTGGCGAGATGGGCAGCATTTGCTTCCTGCTGTGCCGCCAATGGAGTGCGATGGGAAGGAGTTGGTCTGAGATTCTGGCACAACAGCTAATCAAAGTGAGTAAACACGGGCACTAACAGAACTTTTAAATTGGAAGGCAAGTTTGTGGCTTAGAAATTCCAATTTTAAGACCTTAGGGATGAGGAGACTGACCCTCTTGTGACCTCAGCCTGGAGCGAGGCGACCTTTCCCCAAGGAAGACAAATGGAGAGAAAGAGACAGAGAGCAAGATAAGAGGGTGAGATGGGAGCCAAACCCGGGGTGTCTTCCATCAAAAAGCCAGCTTGTCAAGTGCTGGCTGGCCTCTGTCAGCAAATCAACCCGATAGCCTCTATTTCCTGCTCTGTGTGGACAGAGGATGCCTACAACTCCAGCGGCCCTCCATCTCCCCTGGACGGAATCCCTGCTAGTTTTTATAGCTAGATATTGGGAGGACCCTTCTTCCCAGCCCTGGTGGTCCAGGGGTAGAAGTCTGGTGTGGGGCTCGGACCCCTCACTCCTCAAGGGGCACCTCCACATCTGAGATATCCCTCCTGATTCTTACCTGCCACCCCTAGCTATGGAACTAACCCATCACATCACCACGCCTCTAACCAGTCGCCACATGGCTTCTTTATAGCCTTAGTTATAAGAGTTTTCTGTTCAGCTACTCTTCAGGTGGCCCTCAAGGGTGGTTATTCTATAATTTGGTTGTAATTTTGATGTGGCCAGGGGAGGGAGCGTGCGCAGTTTACCTGTTCAGCCATCTTCCTTGTGCATCTTAAAAGAGAGCAAAGAAGATGAGTTCAGAGGCTTCTCCCTTTAGTGCCCCTCCTCCTTGACTAGTTCCTCTTAATGCTGTACATTGCTATCTCTGCTTTCTTACAGTAAAATTCCAACTAATAAATACTCGTATAGGAAGAATGATGGAAATAGATAACCACTGTTTGGCAAATACCGCAGCATTGATCGTCAGAAAGTGTCATCAGCAGATGCCGCCCTTGGGGCTGGTGGAAAACAGCTGGCACTATCCCCTGGGTGGAGAACACTTCCTCTGTTCTGTCCAGAGGCAAGTGCTGTCCAGCTGTCTGCCACTTGGGATTCTCGGCAATTATCCCTGCAGCAGAGCAGAGAAGAGGGAGTCAGGAAGGAAAGACTCAGGGTGGGAGGTTGGCTGGCACTGCTACCAGGACAGGCCAGGATTGGGGTGGATGTGTGGAGGGCAGGATGACTGATGAGAGCAGTGGGGTGACCTGGGCCTACCTGGCCAGGCTCAGGTCTTCCTGGAACTCCCTGCCCCTGGGGACTTCCGACTTCCCGTGCGTGGAGCCTGCCCAGTTCCAGTAAAAAGGCCCAGCCCTTGCTTAGAAGATACCTCAGTTCGAGGGAAACGTGGCTGCAAAGGCTCTGAGTTGCCCCCACAACCTGCCCTGTATACCAGGGAATAGGTGTTTGATGAGCTATGGCTGCAAATTCAGCTCAACAGGAAACAGATGGGTTTAGATTGCAAAAGAGGATGAGACAACTTGAACAACTAAATAATGATGATAACAAAATAAAATTAATTCCTGTGAGCTCAAACTGTTTTAAATAAATGAATACAGAGAAAGGTCAACTTTTTCCTAGTCAAATTCCAATTAATAAATGTAGAAAGAATGATGGAAATAGATAATCACTATTTGGCCAATACCACAGTACTAATTGTCAGAAAGTATCATCAACAGATGCTAAAATTAGTGGGTGAAAGTTTGATAAGACGCAGGATGTTTGCATAGTTTCAAATTACCTCTTCACAAGATGCTTGGTAATTACAAATGAATAAATAGTAATTTTACAATGGAAAATTCTGGTAGAGAGACACTTTACCAAATGATCAAAGTTAACATTGTCACTACCGGGCCATATTGAAATCGTGTACCTCTGGTATGATATGCTGGGAAGGACACAACATCACTTCTATGGTGTTCCTATCTGAATGCACAACCTCAATCTAATTATAAAGAAGCATCAGACCAAAATTTAGGGACATTCTACAGTTCTCTTCAAAACTATCATGGTTATGAAAAACAAAGCAAGACTGAGAAACTGTGTCGTAGGATGGACAGATCGAGATGCAACAACCAAATGCAATGTAGGATTCTGCTTTAGATCCTGGGCCAGAGAAAGGATGTAAGTAGGGCAGTTGGTGATATTTAAATAAAGTGGACAGTTTAGCGAATAATACCGTGTCAATGTTCATTACCTGGCGTAGAGTATTGTACTGTGATTTGTAAGATGTTAACATTAGGGGAAGCTGGCTGACAGGTATGCAGGAATTCTGCGCACTATTTTTGCAGGTCTAAAAATTATTTTGAAATGAAAAAGTTTAAAAAAGAAGGGAGGATATGAGGAAAGAGCCCAGGTGCTAGAACTTAACTGTCCCCCAGGATGGATCCAGGACTCTGCAGCTTTTGTTGGGCAGCTTCCTGGGCCTTATTCTCCCTTTGGGAACTAGCGTTTGGACTACAGACTTGGAGACCCACCCACTTGGAAGGGTCCCCCCACCTCTGTCGGAGCGAGAACCCATCACAGACCTGGTCTTCACACTTGGGGGCCTGTGAACCCCAGGGAGAAGCAAATGTCTAGGTGCTTGTGCAGCTCTCTGGGAACATACAACTTTCACCGTGCCTGTCTGAGGAAGACACCATCACTACCACCAATACGATCTGAAAACCGAGGTTCAGAGAGCTGAAGCCACCGTCTCTGTGTGGCTTGGTCACGCAGAAGGTGCACACAGAATCAGATTCAAGCCCCATTCTGTGTGACTCCAATGCCAGTGCCTATAACCACCTGGCATTATTTGATTATTGGTCAATTCAGGTAGAGGCAACAGGCATTCGTCAAGCGCCTGTTGTTTGTCAGGCTGACAGTGAGGTTAGAGGTGAAGGTGGCTGAAACATTGACTGTGGACCACAGATGCTATTCTGGCAGAGAGGTATCTTCATACTGCCTGACATATAGCAGGCAGTGTATCACACACACGCACGCGTGCACACTCACACACACATATTCATTCAGGTCTCTGCTCTTGCTCGGCCCTGGGCTCAGGCTGGTGGGTCAGATATAGTCCCAGGGAGCTCCTGACCCAGTATGGCAGCAGGCAAGTAAACAGGCAGCTAGCTATGCAGAGATGCATGCTGTATCGGGGATGGCAGAGGGAGAAGAGCGAGAGGAAGAGGGAAGATAGCTGACACACTGTGGGTGAAGCTGACGCTATATTGCTTGAAGGGAATTGTAGTCAAAGAAGAAGAGCTGGGTAAGGTCGGAGATAGGATCCTGCTGGGGAGGTGTCAAGGATGAATAGAGTTGGAGGTTGGGAAGACTGCCTACCTAGGGTATTACCGACTCAAGGGGTTCGCCACTTGGAGTGTTCTATTCAAGAGGGAGACATGGTTGTCACAAGGTAGTTTAATTTACTTGTAGCAAATAAAGGAGACATTTTTATATCTAAAGCTCTATCTCCCCAAAGGGAGACTTAACCATTGCTTATATACACTGTTTGACCAATTACACGTTGACCTCTTCTTTGCAGTTGGCTACACTCATCAGATTAAGTTCAAGCTCATAGTGTTTACAGCTGCATCTGCAAAATAATGTGCTACATTTTAACATTTGGCAAGAATGTATTTAGTAAGAACTGCCCAGACTTTGAGACCCTTGTCCTATCTAACAGTTCCCCCCTGAGATTTGTCACTTCTCATCCTTGAGGGACTAGAGATGAGTGTCATACTTCTGTAACTGCTTCCTGCTGAACAAGGATGGAGTATGTTTTTGAGTTAGAGGAGTGAAATTCTCTGGCTGCCTGACTTTTCAAAGTTTTGGTGTCCCCTAGGTTCTGGGATTCCTTAGAATAGGAGTGTATAAAGAGAGCACTACTCTAACAGGAGACATGTGTCATAAGAAGCAGGGCAGAAGCAGGGGGAAAAATAATGCAGACCAAGACTCTGCCTCTTAAACTCACAAAGATGCCAGCAAGAGAAAGATGGGAAGGTGCTGTCATATTTGCATCTTCTTCCCATATGATTCAGGACACTGAGCCATGATTTTTATTCAGGAATCACTTATTAAGCTGCTAGGTCTATCTGGGACTTTGAAGGACAGGTAGGATCTGGGCAGAAAGTGACTATGCAGAAAGGGTGAGCCCAGTGGATGAAACACAGCAATCCCAAAGTGGGAAGGGATACCAACTATGACAATTCTATTCAATATCCAGTAGGTGTCCCATGGTCTCAAGCACAGTGGTGCTTGCCATGTGGCTGAGTGAAGAGCTGTACCTCATAATGCACCTTGGGCTGGAGAGGCAGGACAGCTCAGGAGGAAGTCCAGGCACAACCTTCTGCATCCATGCTTTTGGGACAGTGCACCACAGAAAAGTCCCCTGTGATGGCAGGAGGTACTCCAGGGGATACAAACTTGTGTGTGTGTGCGTGCGTGCACACACACACACTCACTCAGTAGACACAGGAGGTGGGTAAGGCCAAACACATGAGGCCACGTTGTTCAGGCCCACACAGCACAAGGCCCTCTAGGATCAGACATCCTGTTAGACACCATCCCCCAGTGAGCCGGCTGTACAGCTGCAGCTAAGACACCAAAGCCCTTCCAAAAATCGGCATACAGGGTGAAAGTACCACTTACTCGCAGTCTCTTTGTCCCCCAAACCCACTGCCAAGTAGGCACTGGGATGAGCTTTGAGATGAGCAGATGATCTGGGGTCTGTATACCTCACAGAGTCCCATCTTCCATAGACTGTGGCTCTACCACCTCTTGTCCCCAGCTTGGAACTGCTGGGGATTTTCCAGAGAGGTTTGGTTGGAGACATGTTTCCAGTTAGACTATTTCAGAGGGTGGATGTTCCTTCCTGGGGAGGTTGAAGGGAGCAGTCACTGAGCGTAACTTATTTTTAAATTTTTTTATTTATTGATTTTAGAGAGAAGAAGGAAGGAAGGGAAAGAGGGAGAGAGACGCATTTCCTGTACGTGCCTCGACCAGCGATCCAAAACTGCAACCTAGAGTTCCCAGGATGATGCTCTAACCAACTGAGCTACCAGGCCGGAGGCAGGCTTGACGTATTTTCACTGAGAAAACAGTTTGTGGCTGTGTAGCAAGGTCGGGCTGAGTCAGGTACAACAGGGTGCTTTTAGCCTTAAATCAGGATGCGTAGAGGATGTTGTCCAGAGAGCGGAAGAGCTTAGGAAGAAGAACACATCCTCTGTACTTCCCTGAGAACGAAGGGCACGGACGCTGCTGCTGTCCTGTGCACTGGGCGCACATCTTCAGGCGAGTGGACCTGACTCTGGTAAGCTATGGCCACTTTCCGAGTGGGGTGGGGCCTGCCCAGGGACTACAGGGAGACACTGAACCCAGTAGCCTAGAACATGGGGGAATGTGTGGAGAGAGGGGGGCGTTAACATGGGTCACCGTGGAGTTTTCTCTCTAAGGCAACTGTTGGAGCAATTGCCCCAGCAGCTGGGGAGCATGGTGGTCTGCTGGCCCCTTCCCTGCTTGACCCCAGCTCTGAGAATCTGCTCTGTGTATTCTGAAAATCCCTGAGAGTTGGTATCAGATGTGGCTGGGGGACCTCAGACATTTGCTGTCCTCTCTGGACTTCAGCTTTCCAGCTGTATGATAATGGGGACAGGTAAGATGTCTTCAAGGATCCCCCCTCCCAGGGCTGAAGTTCCCCAGCTCTGTGATTTTTCGCATATATCCACAATCTGTCCTTGTGTTCCCCATCCTCTCAGACTGCCCCCCACCAAGTTCACAGCCTCTCCTGCTACCTTAAACAGTACTAGGATTCCCCCTTATCCATGCCAGACTGAGCCAAGTGTCATTTTAGGGGCTGGAAGGAAAACCAATAGTTATTGGCCAGGCTCTCATTTATTGTAAAATCTCCACAAAGGAGGCATTTTGCAGGTAAGAAAACTAAGGCTCAGAGAAGTTAAGTAATTTTCCCAGGGTTACTCAGCCATTAAGAAGTGGGCCGATCTACGGTGTCGATTCCTCCATGCTGTACTATGCTGAGTGTGCCACCCTCCCTAGAGATGTTGGTTGTGTTTCATTTTGAACCAGCATAATATTGAAATATAAATGCAAGGAGCTCTAGAGGTAGAATTTCAGGCAATACTGACAAAGGTGAAAAAGCAAGAACGATTCGGGAAAGATGTAAAAATTCTATTTTCTTTTGCCGCTGCAGCTCCTTGAAGAGCCAGGCTCTAAGATTATTTAGTTTTTATTCACTAAAATAAGCTTTGGAAGGAGGGGTTTCCTTGTGATTTATCACTGTCACAAACATCCCTGTTTCCTGATAAGAGCCAGGAAAGCATTGAATAATGTGAAGTCCCGGGGAGCGTGGGGAGCAGGCGGACCTCACATCTGCCAGGGATCAGAAGGTGGCATGTTAATCAAGGATACCCCTGCCCTGCTGGAGACTGGACAAGGCCACCCTCTTCCAGCCAGGCTCTGATTCTGCAAATCTATGGAGGTTTAGTGCAGCAGATGGGGCTCTGGGCATGAAAAGAGACAAGATATATGAAAACAGTCTGGAGGGTTATTCTGGGATGGGAGTATAGGGTAATGGGGTGTATTTTATCCTCTCTTCTATTTTTTCTTGTGTTTGCACATTTTACATTGAGCATACATTACTATTGTAATTAGAAAAAATACATGTTAAAAAAATAAAGAGAAAAAGAGAGTGAGTGTTCAGTAGTCCAGGACTCAATCAGTGGTCAGAGCTGTAGGGTCAGCTCTGCCTAGCTTGTAGTGTGGCCCTGGGCTTCTTGTGAAACCAGGAAGGTGACACCTGCCTATTCTTCACAAGAGAGACAGGAAGGCTTGCAAGGACTGGGATATAAGAGAACATCAGGGAGTACAGAGTCCCATGAAAATGGCAGGAGTAGTTACCGTTGTTTTCCTTGTATTTTTTACATTGTACTGAATCCAAATGCAATGATTCCTGTGGCGGACCATGGGAATGGTCCAGAGGGCCGATGTCTTCTTGTGAGTCTAAGGAAAGGGCTAAGCCCCAGGGTGTGGTTCAGGATACAGGCTCTGGAACCAGCTACAGGGACTTGATTTCCAGTCTTGAAATCCAGCTGTGTCCTTGGGCACATTACTCCCCCTCTCTGAGCCTCATTGACTCATTTGTAGAATAGGAATAATAGTGCTTGTCCCATAAGGTTGTTGTGAGCAGTACATACATTAATACATATAGAGCTTGGTGGATGGGACCACGGTTGACTTCTTTTTTTAAGTATCTATTAATTTGAGGGAGAGAGACATTGATTTATTGTTCCACTTATTTATGCATTCATTGATTGCTTCTTGTATGTGCCCGGATCGGGGATGGAATCCGCAATCTTGGTGTATAGGACAACGGTCTAACCAAAAGACCTAACTGGCCAGGGCCACGTGTTACTCTCTTTGAGAGGTAATGTAACTTAGTGTTTAAGAGCATGGGCTCTGACATCCGACCAAGATGGAGGCGTGGGTAGGTACACTTTGCCTCTTCTCACAACCAAAAGGACAACAAGTTTAAAAACAAAAGCAACCAGAACTGCCAGAAAACCGAACTGAATGAAAGTCTGACAACCAAGGAGTTAAAGCAGAAGCATTGCTCCGGACCGGTGGGAGGGGTGGAGACGTTTAGCTGCGTCAGAGATGATGCCCAGCAAGGCAGCAGCTGAAGGACCAGGAGGGCGAAGCAGTGGCTGGCAGACTGGCTGGTCCCACATTTGCATGTGGATAAACCAGGAGGAACAACTGGGGAGCGAGAGAGACCACGGAACTCAGAGTTCCAGCACAGGAAAAGAAAACCTCAGAACCTCTGGCTGTAAAAAAAACTGTGGATGTTGTGGCAGCGGGAGAAACTCCCAACCTCATAGGAGAGTTCGTTGGAGAGACCCACAGAGTCCTAGAGCGTACTCACACCCATCCACCCAGGAATCAGCACCAGAAGGGCCCAATTTGCTTGTGGGTAGGGGGCAAAGTGACTGAAAGTGGGGTGAGAGCGGAGCAAGTGACATTGTTCCTTCTCTGAGCCCTTCTCCACATACAGCACCACAGCCAGCAACATGGGTTGCCCTGCCCTGGCGAATACCTAAGGCTCCGCCCAATGTAATAAGTGCACTGAGAAAAAGAAATATGGCCCGAATGAAAGAGCAGATAAAAACTCCAGAAAGAAAAAACGAAGCAACAAAGAGATTGCCAACCTATGAGATGCAGAGTTCAAAACATTGATAATTAGGATGCTCACAGAAATGGTTAAGTATGGTCACAAAATAGAGGAAAAAAATGAAGGCTGTGCAAAGTGATACAGAGAAAAATATATAGGGAACCAACAGTGAAGGGAAGGAAACCAGGACTCAAATCAACAATTTGGAGCAGAAGGAAGAAAAAAACGTTCGACCAGAACAGAATGAAGAAATAAGAATTCAAAACAATGAGGAGAGGCTTAGGAACCTCTGGGACAACTTTAAACACTCCAACATCTGAATCATAGGGGTGCCAGAAGGAGAAGAGGCAGAGCAAGAAATTGCAACTGTATTTGAAAAAATAATGGAGAACTTCCCCAATCTGGCAAAGGAAATAGATTTCCAGGAAGTCCAGGAAGCTCAGAGAGTCCCAAAGAAGTTGGATCCAAGGAAGCGCACACCAAGGCACATCATAATTACACTACTTAAGATTAAAGATAAGGAGAGAATCTTAAAAACAGCAAGAGAAAAGGAGACAGTTACCTACAAAGGAGTTCCCATAAGACTATAAGCTGATTTCTCAAAAGAAAACTTACAGGCAAGAAGTATTCAAAATTCATAAAAGGCAAGGACCTACATCCAGGATTACTCTATCCAGCAAAGCTATCATTTAGAATGGAAGCACAGATAAAGTGGTTCCCAGATAAGGTAAAGTTAAAGGAGTTCATCATCACCAAGCCCTTATTATATGAAATGTTAAAGTGACTTATCTAAGAAAAGGAAGAAGATAGAAACTACGAACAGTAAAAGGACAGCAAACTCTCAACAACTGAACCTAAAACAAAAACAAAAACAAAAACAAACTAAGTAAACAACTAGAACAGGAACAGAATCACAGAAATGGAGATCACAGGGAGGGCTATCAGCGGGGAGGGGAAGGAGGAAGAACAGGGGGGAAAAGGTACAGGGAATAAGAAGCATAAATGGTAGGAACAAAATAGACAGGGGGAGGTTAAGAGTAGCATAGAAAATGGAGAAGCCAAAGAACTTATATCTACAATCCATGGACATGAACTAAGTGGGGAAATACTGGTGGGAGGGGTGTATAGAGTGGAGGGAAATAAAGGGGAGAAAAAAATGGGACAACTGTAATAGCATAAGCAATAAAATATACTTTTAAAATTAAAAAAAAAAAGAGCGTGGACTCTGACCTTCAGTTCCTGGCTCTACTACTCATGGTAGTGACATTGGGCCAGTTCCTTAACCTCTCTGTGCCTGTGTCCTCAGCTGTAAAACAGGGCTAACAATAGTATTTAACTTCCATAAGGTAAAATGAAAGAATAAATAAGTTAATATATGTAAAGCCCCTTGCCCCAGCGTCCAACCCTCTGCCAGTGTTCCATGGTGTTAGCAGTTATATGATTCTATCAGATTTAATCCTCACCAAATCCTTGGCTGTATTTATTTTATGGGTGAGAAAACAGGCTCGTGGAAGTCAAGGGTTCCGGGACAGAAGCCCTGACCGTTTTGGGGCTGGCAGGGCAAACTGAGTGGAGACGCAGAGACCCAGCTCTGCCTCAAGTTGGTCATTCGTGAGCTCTCTCCCTGCGGTCATTCCTATGGCACTGGACTTCTTTCCTCATATCTTTCTCATGTGGCTGTCAGTTCCTTTTCCTGTTTTCATTCTCACACCATCAGCCTCCCAACCAGCCTTCTATTCAGCTGTCCCGAATGATAGCAGCTTGGTCCCCTGTCACTTCTCCATCGCCGGTCCTCATCCTTCACCCCTATTTTTTAATAAGCTCGCCCAGACTCCGGGCCTGGTTTCAGATCTCAACTCTGCTACTTACTAGCTATGTGGCCGTAGGAAAGTTCCCTAGCCTCCCTGTGACTCCGTTTCCTCCCATGTAAAACACAGATCATAATAGGACCTGCCTCGAAGTGTTACTGCAAGGATGAAATGAACCGATGTATGTAAAATTCTGAAAATGGAGCCGGGCCCATAGTAAGCACCGCGTAAGTGGTTCTCGCCGTTGCTGCTGTTGCTATATACACAACACAGTTTAACATCTGGTGTTTTCCGAATCCCAGAAGGAGGAAAATAGAGACCCCGACACTGTTACCAGTTCCCCCAAAGACAGGTTTTCCACCACCTGTGCCCCAACACCAGAGCGCTTTCTGCAGCCAGACCTTACGGTCAGAGTGTGAGTAACTTAACTCCTGCCTCAGCTTTTCAAGCCGCAACCAGGACGGGAATGTCGGAAATATAGGCAGAGGCAGGCCCATCCCAAGCTGAGGCAGGGCCGTGTACAGCCCTTGGGACTCCATTCCACTCAGTCTTCCTGAAGCAGCTGAGGGAACCTGAGGGAAGAAGTGGGGGTGACCCCAGGGCACATGCTGTGACACTGGTCTAGGGAGGCTGCACCAGCTGGAAGTGGCATCTGAATGTGACTCAAGTGGAAACAGTGGGAGCTCTGGGCTGGTCACGCTGCAAGGTCACGGGCTCCCAAGGCTGCTGGAGTAGAACCAGCCCAGGCTGAGAAAACAACTTCTAGGAGAGTCTTGGCTCAGCTGGGTCCTGGATACTGGTGGGGGAGGCAGGAAACCAGGAGAGGAAAAGATGAGATGAGAGGAGGGAGAGAGAGGTGGCTGCACTGATTAACTCCAGGAGGCTTTGGTGAGCACATCTCAGATGCCAGCTCTCTGCTGATGAGCTCCAGCCCTGGGAAGACACCAGTCTGTCACCGGAGGCCAACGGGTCTTTAGAAGGTGATTCTGCTTCCAGGAGGTAGATACCGAGGCTGACAAGTGACCTCCTGTGAGTACTTCGGGGGCTAGGGCAGGGGTTACGCTGGGCCAGTGGCTCTGGCAGGCTTCTGGGAAGGGAGGGTTCAGGTTACATTTTAAAAGACATGACTTTTAAATTGTAAGGAAGCCAGCAAAAATGATTGTCCACTAGAAGTGATCTCAAATGTTATTTTTGGTTTTATATTTTTGAAAGCTGTCGTGGCCTCCTGGAGTCACGTTCGATATTGTTTATTTGTTCACTGGTCTCAGCTGCGCTGTGGTCAGCACTCTGAGCACGGGTGTGTTGAGGACACCTGAGAGGGGACCTATCTACTTGTGACCCTGTCCGTGAAGGTTTAACGACCAGTTCTCAGTGGTGGTGGGGTACGGAGCACACACAGGAGAGAGGGGAAGCCCCAGTTTGTAGCACATGCCACGGCGTAAGCATTCCCACTGTGACCCATTTCAAGCTACCAGCTTACCGTCACTGAAAGCAGAATAGATTAATTCCATGACTGTTGGCTCCCAGATGCTGCACAGCTGGCCTTCACAAGCCTGTAGGTGCTGGCTCCAGGTCACGACTGACTTTGAAGCTTCTCTGCCACTTGTTGCTGAGGCTAGAAGTCCCACTATTAGAGGCTCATCCTTCAAATCCAAGTTTGGTCCATGTTGAAAGGGGAGCTGGGTGGAAAGGGTCACCAGATCTAGCTTGCACTGTTTGGGCCATCCAGTCCTGGGCCCATCATTGGCTGATGCGAAGCCGTGGACAATGGGGCTTTGCCTCTCCAAGTGTCAAGTTTCCTCATCTGGAAAATGGGGATCATAATAGCACTGCTTCTCAGAACTATGGTGAGAATTCGATGAGAAATTACACGTGAGTGTGTAGCTCACAGAAGGCACTCGGCTAACATGGCTGCCTTCCTATCTAGATGGACGTGGCCTCATCCTCTCTCTCATTGCCTCACCTGAGACTTCTCGGAGAGGCCTCGAGATCCTCAGGAGGAGACATTACTCTCTAGCCAGAGATTCTCCCTAAGTCAAAGCCGGAGTCAGCCCAGGCCAGCGCCTTCAGGCAGTCACCACACGGATGATGTTGCCCTAGAGAGAACCTATGGTTTGCCTCTGTGCCCGGGGCTTCCTTGTAGGGGAAGCTCGGCTGACCTTGCCCTTGGAACCCCTCCTTTTTAAAGCCTCCCTCTCTAGCCTGTATATAGTCTCCAGATTCCCCAGAAGTTCCACTGCAGCCCTTCACCCTGGGTTGCCTTACCACCTGCTAATTCATACTAGGATGTGAACAACTGACACCTCCCTTTGCTGGATAAACTAAATGAAGTCAGGCAATTGGGAGAAGTGAAAAAAAAAAAAAGGGAAACTCAGAAGGGGGCTAGAGGGACAGTTCAGAGTAGGGTAACAGAGACCTGAAGTGCAGGCGGGAGCATGGGGTTCATTGCTCAGTCCAGCCACTGACTGCTCACCGTATGCTTTGCACAAGTTGTTCCCCTTCTCTGAGTCTCATCCCCCGCATGTACGTTGAAGGAGGTGGACACTGTGCCCTCCCACTCCCTCGCTCTGAGATGCTGAAGGCACGGAAGATCACAGGAAGTATATTATCTATTGTCACTGTCTCAAATGCCACAAAATTGGTGGCTTAAAACAACACAAATTTATTAATGTTTTAGAGGTCAAAAGTCTAAGCGACTGGCAGGGCTGCATTGCCCTGGAGGCTCAGGGGAAAATCCGTGCCTTGCCTCTTCTAGCTTCTAGAGAATCGTCTTTACCTGCATCACTCTGACTTCTGTTTCTGTTGTCACATGTTCTCTGATTCAGACACTCCTGCCTCCTTCCTCCAAGGACCCCTGTGATTGCATTGGATAATCTAGGATACCCTCCCTGTCTCAAGGTCATTCACTTGATCATGTCTGTGAAGTCCCTAGTGACATGTAAGGGAACGTATTCACAGGTGGAAGGGATTAGGATGTGTCCGTCTTTGGGAGGCCACGTTTTGCAAGGAGGCTTAGTAAAGCCTTTGAGACATTAATGGTGGGATCTCCAGAGCCTAGAACAGCCAGCGAGGGCAAAGTCCTGGTCAGCCGAGACCTTCTGAGCCCAAATCACACCCCTCTCAGATGGCCTCTTTTGGTAGGCTGGAGAGGTCAGAACAGAGGCCAAGGACGAGATGGGACTAGGGACGAGACGCTGTTCCTGGAGTCTGAAGACCCAGGATTCAGCCAGTGACTTCCAAGGAGATCGTGAAAAAGTTGTCTTGCTCCTGGGCCAAATGGTGTTGACAGTCCTTTCCTGGTGTGCCTTGCAGGACTGCCACAGAGAGTATGAAGGTGCCTGGCCAGTCCCCATGTGTACATGGGGGTGTGGTTGCTGTTGTTGATGAGAGTGATGGGAGGGGCCCGTGACCTCAGTCCCAGAGTGAAAGAGCAGGAGGCCCAGAGAAGAAAGGGAACAGAGCGTTCTAGTTGGTGGTGCGGTCCAACCTAGGGCCCGCTGACCCTGACATCCAGCTTTGATCAAAGCAATCAGTAGACTTGGTTGTTTGTTAAAGCAAAAGTCGAGGACTTTGAGAACCCATGTCAGGATCGAGTTCAGTGCTGACAGTCCAGAACTGCTGGTGTTTAATTAGTGACAACTCCTGGCTAATAAATCCTAATCAGACCCAAGAGCAGAAGAGCATTCCCTCCTCAGACCCCAGCAGCTCACAGACTCCCAGCACGAGCCATACATTGGGGGTGTCCTTCCTACTGCCCAGAAAATAGAGAGGCTCAGGAGAGGAAGGTATAGGGCCAAGTTCCTGAGGTCTGTCAAGGGCAGAGCCTGGCCCTGGAGAAAGCCACCCACTCTGAGCTTCCTGGGGTGGCGACAGGGTGTGTGTATTTGTGGTTTTCTCAAACATCTGGCCCAGATGCCATGTAACAGGAGCCCGAGGGTGGGACAAGGAGTTGGAAGACTTCAGGGTTCCCCTGAGAGAGGTCCCGCTTCAGCAGCATTGGATATTTCCATCAGCTCTGACATCACAGGGTCAAGGAAACTAGAAGTGCCAACACTTATTTCAACTTTCTACCTGCAAAAAACAAAAAAATAGACAAACTTCTATTAGAAAGGGCTGGGAAAAATGTTTACAATATCTATGTAAAAAGCTCAAGTTGGCCCCGGCTGGTGCAGCTCAGCGGATTGAGTGTCAGCCTGTGGACCAAAGAGGGCTGGTTCGAATCCCCAGTCAGGGCTTATGCCTGGGTTGAGGTCCAGATCCCCAGTAAGGGATGCACAAGAGCCAGCCACACATCGATGTTTCTCTCCCTTTCTCCCTCCCTTCCCCTCTGTCTAAAAATAAAATAAATTAAAACTTAAAAATAAAAACAAACTGCAAAACAAAAAGCTCAGATTTTTACTGTATAAAATGTTTTGTAAAATGAGAATCCCACCCATTAAAATAATAAATCATTCACAGAAGAAATACAAACTGGCAGTGAATGTATTAAAAGATTCAATCTCATTTGAATTAAAGAATAAAACACAAAATTCAGGGGAACAGGCAGAGTTGGTTTATGTTTTCCCGTTGGTGGCCCATAGTTGTCACCATCCTTCAGGCCCCTCTCTGGTAGCTGTGCATGATTGCCTGCTTGGGCCACATATTCCATTTTATCTCCTTCCTCTCTCCTTCCCAAACCCTCTTCCCCTTTGATGAACAATCTACTGTATTGAACATGATGTCTTCCTCATCTGGAACACAGAACAGGATTGAACATCACCCTTGGTTCATGAGTCTCTTATCACTGGTTCATGTGAAGCACTTTTTCAAAATTTATTTATTTTTCCGTTTTAATTATTATTTTTTAATTATGTCATTACGGTTGTTCTGATTTTTCTGCTTTGCCACCCTCCACCAATCAGCCCCTGCTTGCTCAGGCAATACCGTCACCATTGTTCCTGTCCATGGTTCATGTGTATAAGTTCTTCGGCTACTCCATTTCCTATACTGTACATTATACCCCATGGCTATTTTGTGACTACCTATTTGTACATCTTAATCCCCTCACATTTTGACCCATTACCCCACATACCTCTCTCATGGCAACCATCAAAATAAAATGCTCTCTGTATCCATGATTCTGTCTCTATTCTTCTTGTTTGCTTAGTTTGATTTTCAGATTCAGTTGTTGATGCATACATATTTTTTGCCATTTTAATATTCATAGTTTTGATCTTCTTTTTCTTAAATAAGTCCCTTTAACATTTCATATAATAACGGTTTGGTGATGATGAACTCCTTTAGTTGTTTTCTTGTCTGGGAAGCTCTTTATCTGCCTTTCGATTCTAAATGACAGTTTTTCTGGGTAGCGCAATCTTGGCTATAGATACTTGCTTTTCATGACTGAATATTTCTTGCCAATCCTGTCTAGCCTGCAGTTTCTTTTGAGAAAATAGCTGACAGACTTATGGGTACTCCCTTGTAGGTAACTAACTGCTTTTTTTCTTGTTGTATTTAAGATTCCCTCTTTATCTTTAAGCTTTGACATTTTAATTATGATATGTCTTGGAGTGGGTCTCTTTGCATCCATCTTGTTTGGGACTCTCTGAGCTTCCTGGACTTGCATGTCTATTTCCTTCACCAAATTAGGGAAGTTTTCTTTCATTATTCTTCCAAATAGATTTCCTTTTTCTTGCTCTTTCTCTTCCCCTTCTGGCACCCTGAGAATGTGAATGTTGCACCTCTTAAAGTTGTCCCAGACACTGCTTATATTATCCTCACTTTTTTGGATTCTCTTTTCTTCTTGTTGTTCTGATTGGTTGTTTTTTGCTTCCTTACATTCCAAATCATGGATTTGATTCTTGACTTCATCCACTCTACTGTTGTTTCCCTGTAAATTGTTCTTTATTTCACTAGTGTATCCTTTGTTTCTTCCTGCATCATTTTTATACTGTTGAGGTCCTCATTAAGTTCCTTGAGCATCCTTATACCCAGTGTTTTGAACTCTGCATCTGGTAGATTGCTTATCTCCATTTAGTTTAGCTCTTTTTCTGGAGTTTTGATCTGTCCTTTCATCTGGGCCATATTTCTTTGTCTTCAGGTTTTGACAGCCTCCTTGTGTTTGTTTCTGTGTATTAGGTAGAGCTGCTTTGACTTTGTGTCTCAGTAGTGTGGCCTAATGTAGTAGGTGTTCTATAGGGTCCAGTGAAACAGCCTCCCCTGTCACCCAAGTTGGGTACACAAGGTGCACCCTTCTTGTGGTCTGAGTACCCCCTCCTCTTGTAGTTGAGCCTTGGTTGCTGTTGGCAGATCAATGAGAGGGATTTACCCAGGCCAATCAGCTGCAAAGAGTGGCTGTGACCACTGACCATCAATCTCTGCCCTCTGTGGAGGGTCAGCCGTGCAGGGGCAGGGTATTGGTACTCTGACGTGGTCTGTAGCTGTCCCCTGGGTGCGCTAGCTCTGGGGTTTCCCCCATGGTGGAGGCCAAGGTCACCCCCTACCTGTGTTTTGCCTGGGGCCACCCTGCCTGAGTTTTAAAGCAATGTGAGTTGGTTACTACTTGTGCTGGGCTTGGATATTCCCAGATAAAGCCGAGCTATGAATCTAGGCTGGCTGCTGCTAGTGCTGGGCCTGGGGCTCACTGAGGCTAGCTGTTGCTTGTTTGAGAGAATTTAGGAAGTTGTGAAGCCTTAGCCAAGACCAGCCATTCATGGGGAAACTGGTTGGGTGTGCCCTAATTTGGGTGGGGCAGAGTCTCAGGGGATCTCCAGGGTGCGGCAAACAGTGCTAGCCAGGTTGATGGAGTCTCAGATATGACGCCAGCTTGCTGGCTCTGTGGCTCTGTAGGGGGAGGGTTTAGAAGAGGAGCAATGGCTTCTGCTCACCTTGATGCCAAACATTTCAGTTCCTCCCTGTATGCCATGGGTACCTTTCAAGCTGCTACCCCAGTGCTGGAGCTCAGAGGGAGTGAGTGGGTCCTTTAAGAGGAACTGCTTGGGGCTCCAGAAGTTTCTTCCACTGACTCAATCCCTGCTGGTTTTTGCAGCCAGAAGTTGTAGGGACTTATCTTCCTGGCACTGGAGCCCTGGGCTGGTGGGCCTGGTATGGGTCTGGGACTCCTTGGTCCCGAGATAGCCCTCCCGAATTTGTATCCATCACACGTGGGTGTGGGGTCAGCCCATTCCACGTCTTCACCCCTCCTACCAGTCTGGATAGATGTGGTTTCTTTAATTCTGTAATTGTCAGACTTCCATTCAACTCGATTTCTGATGGTTTTGAGTGATGGTTGTTGTACAGTTTAGTTGTAATTTTGATGTCGTCGTGGGAGGAGGTGAGCCATGCCTGCCTTAGCTGCCATCTTGACCAGAAGTCAAAAATTTATTTTTAATAATACAGTTAAAACTTGGGAAACCATCCCCCGAGAGGGAACTTGACCGTGGACAGTGACCTGCCCCGTACCATGCCTCTTGCTTTTCCCGCTCAGGTAGCTGCCATCTTGAATCCCGTGCCTGTCACTCCCTGGCTTTCCCTTTCAACTCCTATATGTATAGCACATTTACCCTAATTTTATTTAAAAAATACCATGTATACATTTTTATGGGACTTGGAGAGAGTGGACACATTCCAAAGGCAGTCGGGTGGTGGTGAGGGCGGTGAGGAAGGAATCTGGAATGCCTCCCACATTTCAGCCTTAGGTGACTGAGTAGTTGACAGTGCTATTCAGTTAGGCAGACACAGGTGAGGAGGAGAGGCTGGTGGGAAGGCGGTGGACTCAGGTCCGGGTAAAGCCCTCATTTAAACTACCACTTATTAAGTGCCTACTGTGTCCTGGGCACTCTTGGTAGGGCTTGAAGTGCTTCACGTGAATACTCAGGCCTTTCAGGAACCCCATGAGTGGGCACTATTATTGTTATCATTTTAAAGATGGGGAAACCGAGGGATGGAAAAGTTTAGTTGTGCCGAGGCTATCGACGTGATAGATCACAATTTTCTGCTGCAAACCTAAATATTCTGGTTAAAATAAAACATTAAACGTAAAAGAAAATATTGATATAAAACAATGTTTCTAATGGAATACTTAAAAGCAAGGAGAATTCTCAGGTGATGGAAGTAAAGAAGCCGCAAAGCCAAAGTGGGCATACCAGACACTTATAGACAAAACAAGCCCCACCGAAGGGAAGCTCTCATTTTTTAAAAAAAATCACAAGCTACACAAAGAGTAATTCAAAGCCACACACAGAGGAAAGCATAGAGATACAATAAGTAGGTGAATTGGTAGCTCTAAATGATACGGAAGAATAGGAAAGACAGCACCAGTCTTTTTCAATGAGGAGGGAGAAGAGTAAAGAAGAGAAACCATAATGAAAGAAGTGGATATTATGAGAACACCTGAGGCTAAGTCACTCACCCAAGGTGACACAACTAGTCAGCGACAGACTCGGGCTCACCCTACTTGTGCTCATATTTGCTGGGCCGCAGGTACTGATGTAGATGCGATGAGTCTATTGGAGGCCCCAGAGCAGTAGAAGTTGGGTTTGAGGAGAGCTAAGGATTGCCTGGCTTCACTTTATTTCTCTAACACTACTCTCCGGTCTGCAGAGCTCCAGAACTGGGTGTATCCTCTTGGCATGGCCACCACCGCCTCCCTTCGGCCGCTGCTGACAACCAAGGTCACTGACTCTGAGAACAGCAGCTCCTTCTATGACTACGAGTACTACCCAGACCTGGAGGCCTTCCTGCTCTGCAGGAAGGATGAGGTGGTGTCTTTTAGCAGAGTCTTCCTACCGGTCTTCTACACCCTGGTCTTTGTGCTGGGCTTGGGCGGGAACCTCCTTCTTCTGGTGGTACTGCTCCGGCACGTGTCTCGCAGGCGGATGACAGAGGTCTATCTGCTGAACCTGGCTATCTCCAACCTCCTGTTCGTGATGACCCTGCCCTTCTGGGTCATCTCCGTGGCCTGGCATTGGGTCTTTGGGAGTTTTTTGTGCAAGGCGGTGAGCACTCTCTATACCATCAACCTCTACAGTGGCATCTTCTTCATTAGCTGCATGAGCCTGGACAAGTACCTAGAGATCGTTCATGCTCAGCGCCACCACAGACTGAGGACCCGGGCCAAGCGCTGGCTCCTTGTTGTCCTGGTATGGGCTGTGGCCCTGGCCGTCTCCATCCCTGACATGATCTTTGTGCAGGCGCATGAAAACCACATGGGTGTGTGGATCTGCTATCCGGATTTCGGGGGGCACGGGACCTTCTGGAAACTCCTTCTCCGCTTCCAGCAGAACATCCTGGGATTTCTCATTCCACTCCTCGCCATGATCTTCTTCTATTCCCGCATTGGCTCTGCCCTGGTCAGGGTGAGGCCCCCGGGCCGGGGCCGGGCTCTGAAGATAGCTGTTGGCCTTGTGGTGGCCTTCTTCGTGCTGTGGTTCCCATACAACCTCACCTTGTTTCTGCACTCACTGATGGACTTGAAAGTCTTATGGGACTGCCAAGCCAGCAAGTACCTGGATTATGCACTGCAGGTAACAGAGAGTGTCGCCTTCCTTCACTGCTGCTTCACCCCCGTCCTGTATGCCTTCACCATCCGCTGCTTCAGCCAGTACCTGAAGGCTTCCCTGGCCGCTGTGTTTGGACGGCACCAGGCACCTTGTCCTCCCCAGGCCCCACTGTCCAGCTGTTGTGAGAGCAGCAACCTCACTGCCCAAGAAGAAATGAACAGCATGAATGACCTAGGGGAGAGGCAGGCTGAGGACTCCCCCAAAAAGGGGGACGTGGGGGAAAATGATGCCCAAGTGGCCATGCCACAGTCTGATGAGAGCAGATGATACCCAGCTAAGCTGGGCATCCACCCAAAGTCTTCTCTCCAAGAGTCTCAGTAACAACGTTGCTAAACCCAGTGGTCAGTTTTCAGTTCCCAACCATCAGCAGCATCCACTCACTCTGTCCGGGACATCATACTCCCTGAACTGCTGCAACAGTTGCCCCCCTGACCTGTTTCCTATCGTCACTTTCTCCTATCATCTGTTGCAGAGGTCCCCAAACTTTTTGGAACCAGAGACCAGATTCTGTAACTACCTCTTTGAACTTCTTAATCTCCTCACCTTTTCACACATTCCCTCACACCACCCCTCTCATCGGACAACCATTAAAATGCTCCCTGTATCCACAAATCTGTCTCTGTTCTACTTGTTTGCTTAGTTTGTTTTTTTAGATTCAATTATTGATAGATATGTATTTTTTACAATTTTATTGTTCATAGTTCGGATCTTCTTTTTCTTAAATAAGTCCCTTTAACATTTCACATAATAATGGTTTGGTGACGCCCTAACTGGTGCGGCTCAGTGGATTCAGTGCCATCCTGTGAACCAAAGGGTCGCCGGTTCAATTCCCAGTCAGGGCACATGCCCGGGTTGTGGGTCAGGTCCCCAGTAGGGGGCACGGAAGAGATAACCACACATTGATGTAGCTCTCCCTCACTCTCTCCCTCCCTTCTCCTCTCTCTAAAAATAAATAAATAAAATATTTTTAAAAATAACGGTTTGGTGAACTCCTTCAGCTTTTCCTTGTCTGGGAAGCTCCTTATCTGCCCTTTGATTCTAAATGACAGCTAAATGAAGGGCAGGCGGGGCTTTGCCTGGGGAGAGCAATCTCAACCTTAGGTCTCTGCTTTTCATGATTTTGAATATTTCTTGTCAATCCTGTCTAGCCTGCAGTTTCTTATGAGAAATCAGCTGACAGTCTTATGGGTACTCCCTTGTAGGTAACTAACTGCTTTTTTTCTTGCTGTATTTAAGATCCCCTCTTTATCTTTAAGCTTTGGCATTTTGAAGTTTTTGTGCAGCCATTTCAATATTGAAGATGGAATAAAATATACAACGTTTTTGGCATATGATGCTTTATTATTTCCGGAAAGGTAAAAACACTACTGATGTGCAAAAAAGAAAAAAGGATTTGTTCAGTGTATGGAGAAAGTGCTGCGACTGATGAAATGTTTCAAAAGTAGTTTTGAAGTTTCTTGGTACTAATGACATTTTGGCCAACTAATTTTTTGCTGTGGGCTGTCTTATGCATTGGAAGATGTTTAGCAGCACCCTTGGCCTCTACCCACTGTAAGCCAAGAGCTGGAGATAGCTGACATACTCAAAATATCCTAATCAATAAAGTTGTTGGTGAAAATGAAAAATGTGTCTTATTTTATGGAAAAAAAAATGGACTTTACAGCCAGCCCAGTATTCTGCACCCAACAGTCAGAGTGATCACCGCACCCTCAGTCTTCACTCCCATCTTCAGAGAAACCCAAGGCTCACTCCCCACCAGGCTGCTCCCGTCCCTCTAGTTCAGCCGGGAAAATGTTGTTGTTATTTTGTTTAATATTGCAGCCTTGGTGGTGGCTCCAGGGTCTCGCAACCAGGAGGTGCTGGCGATCTACCATCTGGGGAACTGCCCAGGGTGAAGGGCAGGCAGGACTCTGGCGGGGAGCAGGGCCGCCCACCCTCCACCCTGTGCGGTGTGGTGAGAGCAGGCAGGGCAAGTTACTGACTAGGAAAGCCTCTTTTTTCCCCAGGTGCCTGGAATTCCACCATCAGCCTGTCATCCCTGACTTGATTTGTTATAAGCTATCCTCAGAGAATACACATGGTGAGCTTTTCTCTGAGGGAGGAAACAATTAGTTCAGAAATGAGGAATTTGCAGACAGAACTGCTGGGCCAGGACGGGAAGTAACTGGATGCATCCGTGGGAGTCTCCGTCTTCCTATTGCCTTGAGGCCTCCGCCAGGGAAGGAAAGGTGGCCCTTGTAGAGAGTGTCTCCAGCAGTCCCCATGCAGGGGCCCTAGAACCATAGATGCCAATAGTAGAAATTGGTCTCTACACACTCACTCCAATTCTGGGTACTCACTGCTTCCTAGGAGGCCCATTGTCATGGTGGACATCCTAGGCTGTGGGATGGGACACCTGTATTCACCCCACACTTGACCCACCGAGGCTTCCCTGGGTCCCAGTTACACCCTCAAACCGATCACAGGCTCCACGCAGTTTGCTCTCGGTTGAGACCTCTTGGCCCTGACTCAGTGGACTTGGGTCGCCAGCCCTTCCCCACCAGCCTGCCCACGAGCCAGGCTCCTGGGCCATATTCCTTTGGGGGTGGGGAAAGGACAGGATGCAGCACCTAGGCCTGGGCGGGGTCAAGGAGTTGCGTGAGGACCTGGCCCCTTTGCTCCATCCCGTAGCTGCTCTGGCACAGGGCCTGGCTCTGTGGGCAGGTGGCTGGAAAGCTCCCCATGGACGACCCCTAACCCCCCAGCCCCCTTCTCCCTCTCCTGTGTTCCCTACTAACTCCTCCTTGTGCTCCTGGCTCCTTGTGGAACAGGATGGGACATCCCGTCTTCTCCTAACCAGTCGAAACCCT
The DNA here is from genome assembly GCA_004026545.1 of Mormoops blainvillei. Classification (NCBI taxonomy): domain Eukaryota; kingdom Metazoa; phylum Chordata; class Mammalia; order Chiroptera; family Mormoopidae; genus Mormoops; species Mormoops blainvillei. The sequence goes on from PVJD01004414.1 coordinate 29,861, forward strand.
TATCAGGCTGCAGACACGTGCCTGGGCAGATGTCCTCAGCCCAGGCCTATTATCCTGGCAAAACTCAGGGCAGAACAGGCGACCTCAACAGAAAGGAATAGGCCAGTCAGAGATATGGGACAGGGGTAGTGGAGAGAAGCCCTACTGGGTGGTCCTTGCAGGGGAACCCCTTGCAGGGTCCATGCTGCTAGGACCCCTACACCAGCTATCACAGTCAAAGCCCAAGCCAGGGCCCTGCCATCAGCCCGCTGAGCTCTGGCAGCACCGTCTCATGCCTTCCCAACCCTGGTAAGCATGCCTGGCGACAGGGATTGTCTCTAGTTCGTGTGCCTGACAGCTGACGGTGGGTAGGGAGGGGAAGGAAGTGCTTTGAGGATAAAGTAGACTAGCTGAGACTGGAAGTCTGGTTTCTATAATTTAATCTGCATCTGGGGAATTGGGGGGCCAGAGATGAAGGAATGAGATTCCAAGCCCTATGGACTCCAGCATGGGGAAGGGGCAGGAGGAGGAAACCAGGACAAGCAGCGAGGACACATAACGGATGCTCTGATACGGAAGGCGCTCGGGGAGCCCCGGGAGCATGCGGCCGGGGGATGGAATGGGCCAGATCTAAGAAGACTTCAGGAGTAGCCAGCACTGGGGTTGGCAGTAAAAGCAAGCAACCATGCTCTACAGACAGTTCCACTAGGAAAGGCTGGGAAAGTTGAATTGCACTGGGTGGAAAATTTGGGCACCGATAGTAGCAAACCTTTAATGTCGGGTGTGTGAAGGGAATGGGAAGCCAGAAAATAAAATAGTGCCAATTAGAGGTGCTTTTGGAAAAAGGTCTCTGGCCGTGGGGTGAACGGAGAGCCTGCAGGCTGGTGTGGAGAGAAGTGCCTGAATAACTCCTACCTGAAAGGCTGCATTTCTCTAGACCTGCTGTTCCCTAGGGTAGCCACTAGCCACAGGGGGCTGTCAAGCACTTGTCACATGACTGACCTGAATTGAGACAGGCTGCAGGGGTGAAAAGTACATACCAGATTTTTGAACACACAATGCAATGTACAGAGGATGTATTGTAGAATTGTGCACCTGAAAGCCATATAATTTTATTAACCAATGTCACCCCAATACATTCAAATTTTTTAAAAAGTACATAACAGATTGTGAAGGCAATACTAAAAAAGAAATGTAAAACTATTTCTTATATTGATTACAGTTCGAAACGCTAAGATTTTGGCTCTGTGGGGGGGTAAGTGAAATATAAAAATGAATATTACTTGTTTCTTTTACTTTTGAAAAAATGTGTCAACTAGGAAGTTAATTAAAAATTACACACATGCCTTATATTTCTATTGAGCAACAGCGTTTTTAGAACATGCCTTCCAGAAGACGTGGGATAGAAGACATGGAGAAAAAAGTAAAGCTGGGGACAGTGGGGACTCACAGTCGGGAGATGCTGTGCGCTGCTCCCGGTGACCAGCTTCTGTGCTGCAGGAGCGGAAGGTCGAGGCGTGCGTCATTTCCCAAAACGAGCTGCCACACACCGTTCCCCTTCCCCCAGGTTTCCTGTGAAAGGAGGATTCTTCCGAGCCCACTGTGAGAGATGGTGTTTTAAAGAGAGAACGATTAACCAGTGAGGTGACTAGAAGGAGGCCAGAGAGCAAGGAGGACCACCAGGAGAGATGTAGAGGGTGCCACAGAGCTACAGGGAGCTGTAGTTGGTGGGGGTCTGGGGCTTCCAAGGGACTAGAGGAGCTGGAGACCCCAAGGGCGCCCCTCTGGCCAGCTTGCGGCCCTCTTGGCCTCGCTCACTCAGGAGACCGCAGACGATATCGGAAGCGCACGTCATGGGTGGGCTGTGTGGTACCAAAGCCCCAGCGCTGGGGGTCCACAGGCGGCACCGGCACATCAGGGTCCACCAGCTCCAGGTCGAAGTGTGTGATCATGAGCAGGACAAAGAGCTTCATCTCGCTCAGGGCCATGTGTCTGCCGGGGCACATGGAGACACCCGAGCCCCACGGCATGGTGTAGTGGTGGATCTTCTTGCCTGCCTTGTAGAAGTCCACTTTCCGGCTGCCGTCAGGGTTGAGGAAGCGGTCGTACTTGAAGGCAGTGGGCTTGGGGTGGATGTCAGGGTCCATGTGCACTGAGAGGTAAGGGAAGAGGGCCACAATGTCTCCACCGCGGAGCTGGTACTCCTCCCCATTGGCCATCTGAAGGCAATGTTCACCGTTCACCACCCGGAGGAGGGTGGGTGCTGCCCGCAGCCGCAGGGTCTCCTCCATCACGCTGTCCAGCACTGGGGTGTGGTGCAGGGCACCGACCTCAAGGTCGAAAGACTGCCCGGCCTCCAGCCTGGCCTCCCCCAGGACCTGGGCCGCCTCCTCTCTCAACGCCTGCATGGCTTCTGGGTGCTTCAAGAGGAACAAGAGGGCCCAGAAAGAGGTGGGCCCCGTGTTCCCCTGCGAGGCCCACAGCATCATGAAGTTGAACTTGTCCTGCATGGCCGGGGCCACTCCCTGCTCCCTCAGAAACTGAAGCATGTAGGCTATCCAGTTGCTTATGCCGTCCTTCTCCAGGTTGTCTTTCACAGACAGGGTCTTGTGGAAGAGGCGCTGGAGCCGGCCCACTTCTAGCCACTCCCGGGGCCCCAGCAAGGAGTAAACAAACCTGGGGAACAGGCGGTCAAACTTGCGGAACTGCACAAATAACTCCTCTGCCTGTAGTAGGTCCTGCTCCGTGTCCTTTGTGGAGCCAAACAAGCTCAGGTAGCCAGCCTTGAACAAGGCGTTGTAGCAGAAGTGGAAGAGGCCATCCTCTTGCCAGCTCCTGGCATCTAGATGCTGGCCCTTGGGCCCCAGTATGACCAAGGACAGGCAGTCCCGCATGGTTTTGTTGAGATCCTCCAGACCGTTGCCCATGAGGTGTTTGGTGCTCGCTGAGTGTATCATCCGGTGGTCTCCTGGCCCGGACTGGTACCCAAATACCTTTAGCACCAGTTTTTCTGCGTACTCCACAAAGTCTAGTTTCCTCTTCACATCCTTGAGGATGGGGCCAAAGGAGAGGGGGTCCATGAGAAAGGTGAAATACTGGCCCCCTAGCTGCACTGTGAACACGTCCCCGTGCTTGGCCCGCATGTGCTTCAGGAATTCAAGCATGTTCTTCCGGAAAGCCATGGCATGGCCCAGCCAGGGCACAGTGCCTTTGTCCAGAGGGGGCTCCCGGGGCCTGCGCTGCCGGAGCAGCCCCAGCAGGCACAGGTACCCCACAATGGTCACCAGCAGGACTCCCAGCACCGGAACCCAGAGCGCCATGGCTGTGCTGTCCCAGGTTAAGATCTGGACACGCTGCTCGTGGTGTGCCAGAGAGCTGTTGGGAGGCCTTGACAAGTTGGGAACGGAACGATCTGCCCACCTGGACCTTGCCCTGTGGCTGCGAGTTATAATAAGTAACCCTGGCGAAACAGTCTGTGGGAGTGAAATTAGCACTTGCCAGAGCCTGATCGTGTGGGAGGAGGAGGTGGGACCAGGAGAAACCCGCTGGCTTACGCTCACAGCCTCCTTGCCAGCGTCAGGCTTTGCTCTGACCCTTTCAGACTCAGCCCCAGCATCTCCTCTACTCAGCCTCCCTTGACCTCACTCCCACGCCCATGGCTTGCTGACCACGGACAACTTTATTCACTTATATGCAATGAATAAAGTCATGATTCACTAATTTGCTATCTGATTCATCAGAAATGCTCCAAGCGCTCAGTTTCACATCCGCCCTTCCTTCATCTGACTTGAGTCTCTGAGCCTCTGGTCTCAGGCCCTGCCACTGGCCCCAGCAGCTTGCATACTTCTCTAACAAGTACAGACTGGAAATCTTGAAACTACGAAATGCCAGGGATTGTAGGGACTTCAAGCCAATGGCTTTATTTCACAATAAGATTCTAGTGTCATGGGGACTTTGACAGCTGCCCTGGCTTGGTGACGTAAGCTGTTTACCCGGGGCCTCTGTGACATATCAGGTCAGATCCCAAGGAGAAACCTGCGCCGTTGACTCCGAGGCTTCGGTCAAGCTGCCTAGACCATCGTTGCAATAGGTGAAGTTCAGATTCAATTCAACCACTTCTGTCACCCCCCCAAGTGACTCTAACTTTCTAAATAACCCGCAATCGGGGACTCTGCCTCCTCAGATAACCGTAGGATTTCCACATGCCCTCTTGAGTGAGTTCCTTTGCCTTGTGCAGCTCACTTCCACAGGAAATGGAAATATCCACACTGCCTCCATGAAGTCCTCTCTGATTGCTTAGGGCACAGCAAGTACTCAGCACCATTAACTCTCCCCAGCCTTACAATCCAGTAGGAATCTGTGGGCCACCTCCAATGAGCTGAACTGTGTCCCCTAGTTTTTAATGGGTGGCAGCACCGCCTGACATTCATTCTCACCTTTATTCATTCATTTACTCACACCTACTCATTCATTCATTCCCTCCTTCCTTCCAACAGCGCCATCTATCCATTCAACAGATATTTGCTGGCCACTTGCTGCCAGAAATGTTGCTACAGCCTGGAATGAGACAGTCACAGTCCCTGCCCTCTTAGAGTTTATGGCCTAAGGAAGGGGAAAAGATATTAAATCGTCACCCAGAGAAATATGTAATTCCAATTCTGTTAAATGCTGCAAAGGAGGAGAGCAGAGTGGGAAGGGGGTGGGGAGTCAGGAAGGTTCCACTAATCAGGCGGTAATTAAGTAAAGGCCTAGAGGATGCTTTTGAGAGCAGGCCCAGTAAAATGGAATTGGTCTGATCAAGACAGCATAAAGTATATAAAACAAAGTGGAGTCACTCATGTCAACCAAGATGGCTGCTAGTCAGCCATGACACTTTGGTTCAAGAGGGAAACTACCTAAGTCAGAGGAGATGCATCTGGCAAGGAGACACACCTAAGATATCTGCACACGTGACCAGAATAGCTGTACCTGCAGAGCAGGGCCACCCATAGATAGGCTCCTGGGGAAATTCCCCACTTGCCATCATGGGTGCCACACTGAATAGCTATGTACCACCCACAGGCTCCTGGGCAAATTCCCCATTTGGCATCAGGGGTGCCAAGGCACTTATCAAAAGACCCAGAAGGATGGAGTACACCACTTTCAGGGTATAACTGAGGCAGGCTCCAGACCACTGCTGATACAGCCAAGCCCCACACACCAGAGCGCTGCTCCACGCCACGCTGATCTCCCCTGGCATCGGCCACCGGAGGCTCTGCCCTGCTGGACTGAGAACTTCATCTGCCCCGCTTCCCACCTGGCTCCGGAGATCCTTCCTTGCGAGACACTGACAATTCCCTTGCCCACCGTGCTGTCTCCCAGACCTGTAGACTGAGACTCTGGGACTTGGGTTCATTATCACCCATTGATTGCTGTGTGTGTTCTAATTTTCTTAGATTGTTAGAATATGAGTAGGATATTAATGTATGTTGACGTTCTACTTTGAGCGAACCTGCATTCAATAAAAGCTGAGTGAATAGCATAGCTACTGTGTGTGACCCTTGTCTATTCCTTGGTGCAGGGCAGCTCAGCAGGCAGCTAGCCGGGCAGTTGCCTGGCTGACTTACACGAAAGACTGTATCACAAACATATGCGTGTGACAAATGCCAAGGCCAGGTCAATGGGTTTTGTGTGTGGTGGTGGTGCTGCTAGAGGTAGGGTGTGCAGTTCAAAGCATGTGGCAGAGTTGTCCTACAGTACAGGATGCACACCAATTCAGGCCAGTGTAGCTGCAGGGCTGGGGTGGGGGAAGACCCCCCCGCAGGTTGGGGTCCCGCAAGGCTCAGTGCGGATTCACGCTTCGACCCATCACGCTTCGCTGAATCCTCTCTCACCAGCGCGTTCGGCCACCCGGGTGTCTGGACCCAGCTCCTGAGGGGAAGCAGGACGGACCGGCAGTGATCTTTCGCGGGCGGAGGCTGGCTGGCCCCAGGGAAATCGGCCCACGCGTCTGCCCTCCCAGCCTTCCCAACCCTCCCGAGGGGACCGTAGCCAGTAATCCAGAGCGAGCAGGGCGAAGCCGCACACGCCTCTGCGGTCCGCCCTTCCGTCGCAGCTCCGAGGAAGGGTGGGGGCGAGGTTAAGAGGGTCCGCAGCGGGGTGGCCTGGAGGGATCAACGACACGCAGAGGCGGCCTCCGGGAGCGCTAGAGCGGCCGTGGGCCTGAGCGCACGAAAACCGTGGACGCCTGCGCGGCGACGTCTGTGGGCTAGCGCTGCGGACGAACCTCAGTGCCGAGGCGCTCTCTGCCGGTCGGTCCTCGGGGCACCGACTGGCGGGGTATCTGTCAGTTCCTCTGCAGAGCAGTCAGTAAAGGAGCGGGGTTGGGGCTGGAAAAGCAGTGGTGCTAGCGTGCCTGCTTCCCTCCTGTCACCGCTGTTTCTAATATGCGCGATGAGCGAAGCCACCGCTTCGGCCCAGACCTCTGGGACCTCTCATCTCCTACGCCCCGCGGCAGCCTCGTTTCCTTGTCCTTCAGCATTTTTTGGTGTGCTTGGTTTTCGCCTCATTTGCACATTCCATGGTGGGCAGTGGAGTGGACCGCGTCCTCTAGACAGGGCTCAAGCGCCTCTGGTGCCATCTGCTCCCGCCTTCTCAATCCGTATATTGTCCAGAATTTTGAGCAAGTGGGCACCGACCAGAGAGAGGGTCCTGTTGACCTGTTGCAGTTCCTATACTGGGGTTCCCTGTGGGTTCCGTAGTTCAGTTGCAGCGCCTATACCCCGGTCTTGTTTGCCCTTTGTTCCGAGTCTTGGTGATATTAACTGCTCCCCCAAAGCCTGCCACTTCTGCCCACTGCCTCAGCCCCAGGATGCAACAGTGGTACTGTTGAAATAAACGGAGATGCAGGGGAGAATTATTTCCCTCTGCCTTTAGTTCAGGTAATAGTCATTTAACTTAGGGATCGGCGTATTCGTGATTCCTTTACCTTCCTAGCTTTCAAGGTTCCTCCTTCGCCCCACGCCCCACCCCCCTAGAAATTGAAGGAAACTCCTTCACGGCAGCTAGATTCTTGACAGCCTGGCCCAAGGTTAACTGTCTTCTAATCGGCATCACATATACCTGTGTTAACTGAAAAATAAAAGCCAAAGTGAGAGGCAGCAAGTGTTTATTTGAGATCAAAGTATAGCTACCAGGGAAGCACTGATTCAGGCAGGAACCCAAATAGTGTTCCAATTATGGGATAAAATTCAGCCAATTACATAAGACGTTTTGCTCATGCCAACACTCTCCAATCAGAGCATACCTGAAGCCTTCCGTATTTTCTACTCTAAACCTTCCCGACTTCTCTGCCTACTTTGAAACTCTGCCAGGTATAAAAAGCACTGCCTTTTGGACATCCTGGGGGTCTTCTTGGGTATAGAATAAGATCGCTACTGCATTCCTCGACTTCCATTCATTCGGCAAACTTTTCAGAGGCCCCTCTGTCCTGAGGTCCGCGTCCCTGCCCAGGCCAGGCCAACCCCTCAGCCCTGTTCAGATCTCCCACCAGGTTCGAGATTACTCTTCCAGGCCCTGAAGGGAAACACCCACCAGCAGGTGGGAAACACCTCGGGCAGGGGCTGGGCCTGGGCCTGTCTTGTCAGGGACCAGGTTCCCATCCCCAAAGGGAAGGACCACTTATGTGGGTGCTGTGAAGGAATGAAAGCTTTGCTTCTGGCTTCTGCCTTAGACTCCACCTTCTTTCTAAGGAGGTCAAGCGGGCCAGCGAGGGGCAGGACCCTGGACGGCCGCACCTGGCAATGGGAGGAAGACAGGGATTGATCTCGTCGGCCCTTTCTTTTCCTTAGGCTTGTCTCGCGGGAACTAGAAGGAAGAACCACCAAGATGTGGGGTCCTCCAAAATTACTAGAGGGAATTTCAGGGAACATATGGGATATAGTCAGAGTGAAGAAGTACTTCCGGCGCAGCCATTGCTACGCTAAGGGTTTGGGGCAAGGACCAGCGGGACGTGGGCAAAACCTCAGTTCTTTGGAGAGGGGCGTAGGCCGCTCAGGGCACGCGGCGAGCGGGTCTGACCGGGTCTTGAGAAGGACGGGAAGGACATCCAGGGAGGCGGGAGCGGCTGGTGCTGCTGCTGCTGCTGCGGGCGTCCTTATCCCAACCCGCGGGCTCCACTCGATCCTGTCGACAGGGGGCGCTCGCAGGCCCGGGACGCCGACCTTCGGCTCCAGCACAGCCAGCGGCCTGTTCGTTTTCGGTCCTGACACCAATTCAAGTGGCTTGACACCGAGGTCCTCAAAAAGTTTTCACAGCGCTGGGGAGCACGCCAGCCGTCAGCAGAGAACAGGCCCCTGGTCGCGCCAGCCGCCCTCTCCCTGGCTGCGGAGACCCCAGCCCTGCCCCTCAGCCGGTGTGCAACTTAACATTTTCTCCCTCTTCAGGGGGTCCCAGGAAATCGGCCTGAGATCACTGTATTTACTCACTGGGGATGCTTTTCTCCCCGGGGGGCGGGGGGGTAAGTGAAAATGTTTTTCTAAGCACTTTACTGGTTATGCGTGATCACCTTTGTCCAGTTTCCCCCAGTTTTACAAAATTGATAAACTTAATGTAATAGTATTGTCTTGTCCACTAATTAGAAAAAGCAGAAAAATTTATTTTTGCTTTTCATGATAATTAATATACTAAATTTTAAAGTCATTTTTTATATCAAAATACTTTAAGATAGCTTACAGGTATTGTGATTTTTCTCCCCTTTAGGATACAGCTAAAAAATAAGAAGGTGTACCAACTTAGCTGAAATAATATCACATTCAATAAAATTTTTAAAATCTTCAAAATCATCACTTCTGGAAAGACAGGACAAAAGCTTAATTCTTTACCTTTACATACCAATTTTCAAAGTAAGAAGTAGACTTAAGAGCCATCTTAAATGATGTAAAATATGCATTTTCTTTTTCTGCAGAGACATGGATTTCCAAAGATTTAATGTTTTTCAATTCATTAAAATTATTCACGTTGATATACAAAGCTTGTTTTCATGTCCTTTTTAAAAACGGCTTTGTTGAGGTATAGCTCACAAATTATGCAGCTCTCCCATTTAAGGCATCCTGTTCAGGGGTAGTTAGTACACCCACCGAGTTGGGTAAGCGTTACCACAGTCGACTTTTAGAATATTTTTGTCGCCCCAAAAAGAGACCCTGTGTCCACTAGCAGTAACTCCCCGTTCCTCCCCCCCACACTCGGTTTTAGGCATCTGCTGGATTTACTTCCGCTTCCTATAGATTTGCCCGTTGTGGATATTAGATATTAATGGAATCATCACGCAATATACAGTCATTTTCAGCTGGCTTTCGCTTAACACGTTGTCGAGGTTCTTCCATTTTGTAACATGTATTAGTTCTCCACTCCTTCTTATGTGTGGATAGGATCTGTTAGAGGGGTAATAGCACGTTTTTGCTAATCCATTCAGCAGCTGATGGACATTTGGGTCATCACCATTGCTTGGACACTGTGAATAATGCCGCTGTGGACATTAGTGTGCGGGTTTTAATGCAGGCGTGTGTTTTCGTTTCTCATGGGTACATACCCTAGATATGTACAGGGTGCGACAAAGTAGGTTTACAGTGGCGAGTACATGAAACAGAGTTTATTCTTGCATTATTTATTAATTTATTGTATCATTTTCCATACGAACTACTGTAAACCCACTTTTGCCCCACCCTGTATTTATTGGGTCATGTGATAATTCTTTGTTTAACATTTTGAAGAATGGTAAAATATTTTGCAAAGTTGCTAAACCATTTTAATATCCCAGACAGCATTGCACGAGGGGTCCAAATTCTGCACATCCTCACCAACACTTATTGTCTGTCTTTCTGGTTTGAAATGGAACCTCACTGTGGCTTTCACTTGCATTTCCCTAGTGACTGACAATGTCAGTCTTTGTCAGGTGACAATTTTTGTGTGCTTATTGGCCATTTGTGTGTCTTTGGAGAAACCTCTATTCAGATCCTTTGTACATTTTTAATTGGATTATTCATCTTTTTATTTTTTATTTTTTTATTGGGGATCAAACCTGCAACCTTGGTGTATCGGGACAATACTCAAACCAACTGAGCTACCCAGCCAGGGCTCTCTATAGTTTTGAACTGTAAGGGTTCTTATATGTTCTGGATACTAAATCCTCATCAGGTACATGATTTGCAAATATTTCGTTCCATTCTGTGGTTTATCTTTTCACTTTTCTAATAGTGTTCTTTGAAACGCAAAAGTTTTAAATTTTGTTGAAATTCCTTAGGATTTTCTATGTACAAAATCATGTCATCTGTAAATGTAGTCTTTCTCCTTCCTTTCCAATTTAAATGCCTTTTATTTCTTTTTCTTACCTAATTATCCTGGCTAGAACTTCCAGTACAATATTGAATAAATGTTTCAAGAGTGTACATTCTTGTCTTGTTCCTGATCGTAGGGGGAAGAATTCAGTTTTTCTTTTTTTTTAAAACCATTTTTCATTTATCTAGTTATTTTTTAAAAGATTTTATTTATTTATTTTTAGAGAGGAGAAGGGAGGGAGACAGAGAGGGAGAGAAACATCAATGTGTGGTTGCCTCTCCATGCCCCCTGCTAGGGACCTGGCCACAACCCAAGCATGTGCCCTAGACTGAGAATCGAAGCAGCCACCCTTTGGTTTGCTGGCCGGCACTAAATCCACTGAGCTACAGCAGTCAGGACCAGTTTTTCATTATTAAGTATGATGTTAGCTTTCTTTTGTTCATAAATATTCTTTATCTGGTTGTGGAGTTTCCCTCAATATTCCTAATTTGAGTGGGGTTTTTTAATTATTAAAGGGTTTTAAGAGTTTGTGAAATGATTTTCTGTGACTATTAAGGTGATTATGTGGTTTTTGTCCCTTACTATTATTAATATGATACAGTACATGGGTGAGTTCTGTATGATGAACCACACTTAACGTTCCTTGGATAAATTATAATTGGTGATGATGTACAATCATTTTTATATATTGCAGGATTTGGTTTGCTGTCTTGTCTTTTTGAGGGTCTTTATATTTATATTCCCAAGAAATATTGGTTTGTGGTTTCCTATGTCTTTGGTTTTGGTATCAGGGTAATGGTTATTCTCATGGGATGATTTGAGAAGTATTCCTTCCTCTTGTACATTTGAAAAAGTCTGTGAATGGTTTCTAGTAAATCTTTCAGTGTTTGATCGAATTCACTGCAAAGCTGTCTGGGCCTGGGCTTCTGTTTGTGGAAGTTTCCCCTTGTTAAGAACAAGTAGTTTTTCTTAAGGTGGAAGCCTAGGTTATTGATTTAATATTTTTCTTTTTAATATAGACACTCACAGTGATAATTTTTCCTGTAAGCACTGCTTTAGCTGCCTCCTGTACGTGTTGGTATCTTGTGTTTTCATTTTCATTCACCTCACATTTCTAATATCACGTATGATTTCTTCTTTGGTTACTTATTGAGGCTTGCCTTACAGGCCAGCATCCCGGTTTGCCCTGGAGACCGCCGCATGCGTGTTTGAGAAGAGTGTGTGCTCTGTAGTTGCTGGCGGAGCGTTGTGTAGATATCTGTTATGCTTATAATGTTGTTCGAGTCTTCTGTTTCGTTTTTTACCTTATTCCTGAAGATCACACTGAGAGTGGGGTATTGAAGTCTCCGTCACTGTTTCCCTTCAGCTCTGCGGGTATTTGCTTCATGTATTTTGATGCTCTTTTTAAAGGCTTGTATATGTTTATAATTGTTGTCTCTTCTTGATTGATTGACCCTTCTATCAGTATAAAATATCCCTTTATCTCTAGTAACATAGTTTGTTTTAAAGTCTATTGTCTGATGTTAGCGTGGCCACTCGAGCTTTCTTATAGTTGCTGCTCCTCGACTTATGATGGGCTTACATCCCAATAAACCCATTGTAAGGTGAAAGTATTGTAAGTCAGAAATGCATTTACTACAGCTAACCTGCCAAATATCATAGGTTCACCTAACCTACCTTAAATGTGCTCTTACTAAACTACTAATTCTAAGAATTTATGTCAATTACTTTAGATTTATATTATCTACAAATGACTACAGTTTATTCCTGTCTTTTCGATCCTTACACTTTTAATTTTTCGTCTTATCACACTAGCTAGAATCTCTATTACCATGAATAACAGTGATGACAGTAGATATTGTTGCCTCATTTCCTGTCTCAGTAATTTCATTATTAAGTGTGATCTTTACTTTAAAGTTTTGTAGATAATCAAATGTCTATTGAGACGATCATATGATTTTTCTCCTTTAATTTGTTAATGTGGCCAATTACATTGATTGATTTGTTATGTTAAATCAATTATGTATTCTTGAAATAAACTCATTTGTGTCATGATACAGTAGCCCCCCTTCCCATTTTTACGCATTGTTATAGTTGAGGAACTAATATTGCAGATAGGATTTTGGCAGCCACGTTTATGGATGAAATTGATTGTAAATTTTTTTCTCTTATATACTGTCCTCATCAGGTTTTACTATCAAGGTTGTGATAGCCTCATACAATGAGTTGAAATATACCTTTTCTTTCTATTCTATGGAAGACTTTATGTAAAATTGACATTGTTCCATATTTATTTGGTAGAACTCTTATTGAAGGCATCTGGGGCTAGAGAGTTCTTTGTGGGAAGATTTTAATTACAGATTCAGCCTCTTTAATAGGACTATTTCAGATTTTCTTTTTCCTTGTTTTCATTTTGGTAAGTCGTATTTTTCTGAAAAATTTCCCTTTTCCTGTTAAAATTTCAAATTTACTGGCATAAAGTTATTTATAATATTCTGTTATTTTTAATGATTGCATAACCCATCCTTGTCTTTTTCATTTCTGGTATAGGTTATTTATAACTACTCATTTCTCTTGACCAGTCTCATTAGAAGTTTAACAATTTTATCAGCTTTTCAAAGGACCACTTTTTACTTTAATCTTATTATATGTTTTTTCCTGTGTTATTAATTTCTACTGTCATTTTTACTATTTTATTCCTTCCACCCTTTGTTATTTGTTTTCTTTTTCGGTCGCTACTGGTTCAGCTGGTGCTTAACTCGTTAGTTTTGTGCCCTTTTATTTTTTAATATACGAACTGGAAAGTTTCCTGGTATCTATTACTTTATATCTTCAAATCATATTACTTTTATTATTATTCACTTCAAAATACTTTCTAATTTATATTGTGATATATTCTTTGACCCATAAATTATTTAAAAGTGTATTCTTTAATTTCCAAACACATGAGGATTTTCTAGTTGCCTTCTGTTACTGATTTCTAGCTTGGTTGAATAGCTGTCAAGGAATATATTCTATATGGTTTCAGTATGTCGAAGTATGTGGAGACTGCACAATATGCTCAAATTTGGGGACAGGTCCCTTAATTTTAAAAAATATATCTATTTTGTAAGAAAAAGTACTCATGGACACGAACAACAGTGTGGTGATGGCAGGGGGGATGGGTGGAGGGGGACGAGGGTATGGGGGGGATAAATGGAAATGGAAAAAATACGATAAAAAATCAGAAAAAATAAAATAAATATCTATTTTGTAATTGTTGGATGCAGTCGTCTATATCGATCCAGCACACCAACTTTGTATTCTTTAATCTTTTATACCTCGACTGATCTGTCTGGTTATTGAGGGTTACATTTAAAAATCTCATCTGCGCTCCTGGGTTTGTCCATTTTTCCTTGTTTGCTTAGTAGCTGTGAGGCTGTATTTCCAGCTGTGCTTTGGGCCCTGACGGGCTGGGCAGGCCTGAGCACTGCGTAGGCGGGTGGCTGGGCAGACCCCATCCCACTGTCTGTGGTCCTGAAACATGGTGCTCCAGGTCCTTTTTTCTTTTCTTTTAATCTGGGGTAAAGGCACTTACTGTTGACTCTTGCAGGAATGCTGAGAATGGGAGGGGGACACTACAGCGGAGGAGAAGGTAGAGAGGGAGAGAGAAACAGAGGAGAAGTCAGGAAGACACAGCCACCAAGGGGCTACCTGGGAGAAGAAAAAGAGGCTGTTTTACTGACCGTGTTTCCAGGCGTTCCCAGTTGCCAAGAAAGAAATTACTTTGGGGTGGAAAGATTTGAGGGCTTTTCATGTCACTTCCTGCCATGCCCCCAGATGCGACCCCTATGCAGTCGGGCCTTTTATGTCCTTCAGACCCAGCAGAAAGCATAGCTTCCCGCCCTGCGAAGTCCAGAGATGACCCTGACCTAATTGCACACACACCCTTCTGTCCCCTTTGACTAGGGTGCCTCCCTTTTCCCCGTTGCCCACAAGGAGAACGCCTGACCCTCTGCACACCCTGCTGGCTCAGGGGCCCTGGACGCCCCGGCTCGCCGCCTCAGGCACGCTGATGTCTTCCTCCTCCACGTGTCAAGAGCAGCCTGCTCGCTCCTTCCTCATCGCTCTGGTCATAGCACTCATTTCCACACTGCCTCTGACCTGGAGAGCCTTGTGGGCAGAGGACTATGCGTTAGTCACCTTTGTCACCCTAGCCCCTTATGTAGTGCTCGGCATATAAGAGATACTTAGCGTTGAATCAAGAAGTGAGGATCAGACTGATTTCTGCAATCAGTAGATACAAATATATTGGGGAGTTCAGTCACGTTCGCGTTCGTTCACTCGACATGTATTTATTAAGTTCGTTCTCTGTGTCAAGCATTGTGATACGTGCCAAGATTATGTCTGTGACTAAGTTAGTCAGGCATCTGTCCTCATATTGCTTAGGAAAACCTACATGAAGATAGGCAGCCACGTGTAGTGGGAAGCAAGGACTCTAGCAAGAAATAGGGTGTCATGAACCCTACCCACATCGGGCGGTCAGCTGGCGTGCAGCAGGAGTACGGTAGGCCTTTGCTCCAGGTTAAGGTCTAAAATGCCTATAGCAGATTGTTGAATCAGAGCTTGTTAGGAAGTTAGGAGGCTCTAAAGGCCAAGTGGGCACATAGCCACCGATTTTCTTGCTGAGGAACAGGCTGTGGGATCAGCTGTGCTGATTGCCCCGTCTTGGTTCCGTCTCCACGTGTGTGATGCCAGGATGGTATACAGAGCTAGAAAAACCCAAGGTGGAATCAAAGCGTAGAACAGCTTCCCCATGTGGGAACGTCGGCCACACGGTGGCGCTCTTTACCTCTTCAAGTTCTCACTCTTGAAAACCTCTCTCTTGTGCCCCTGATCCTGGGACCTGCCTGGCTGTGCCCCATCCTGCCTGCCAGCCTTGAAGCTCAGCGCATTTCCTCCTTGGCGTGCCTTCTGCGAGGATCGCTGTCGGTGACTGTGAGAGCCGTTCAGAATGCCCATCATCTGAGTTCTCAGACTTCATCCTCAAATCTTGAACGATGTAGTCAGCTAAACCGTGTCTGCTGACCTTGAGAAGCAGTGATTGGCCTTGGGAAGCACGTTGAGCTGGCGCGGCCCCTCCTTCATCCTTTAGACCCCTGCTTGGGTACAGGAGCAGGGTAAGGGGATCACCACAGCTTTATTGAGGGCTCTGTGTGCAAGACTGTGGTCAGCGTGGCAGAGAAGAGCTGCCCTTTGATGAGCACCTATGAGGTGTTAAGCTCCTAACATTCACTGTCTGTTTAAAACTTTCTAACACATTTCACGAGGTAGGCATTACTCCCATTTTACGGATAAGGAAGCTGAGGCTGGATGGGCACATGATTTGTCCAAGGTTCCACGGCCCAGGTGGGACTCTTCTCCACAGCTTCCAAGTTCTCTTTCTTCCTGTGATTTGTAAGAAGGAACCGCCCCCGCCTCTTGTAGCATTTACAACTAACCTAGGGAGACAAGAGTCTTAAAAGTATATTTAACCAAAAAGAAAGGTGACGGCAACTTAAAAATGATGAAAGAGAGCTACTTTGATTGACATGGAAATGGTCGCAATAGATCGCTAAGTGAGGAAAAGTAAGCTTGAGAATAGCGAGTCAGCCGACAGTGGACGGCGAGAGGTATTGTGCCCACTGCCCAGATCACCACGACACAGCAGGCTTCCGATTCCCACCAGTCATCCCCCTTCCAAGGGCTAACCATGTCTATTACGTACTGTAGGTTAGTGCTCTCTGCTCTGCATACAAAGAAAATAACTTACCATGTATACTTTTATGTTTAGATGCTTTCACTGCATTTAGTCTGAGATTTATCCATGCTGCTGCTTGTACCAGAGCGCTGCCCTATTGACTGAATATTTAAAATTGCTGAGCGCTCTTCCACTGACTGAATATACTACCGGTTGATGGACATTTGGGTGTGAATAAAGGTACTATGAACCCCTTTTTACATATCCTTCGGCTGACGTAGTCACTCATCTCCTGAATATCTGGGCCGTTTCCAGTTTGGGACCACTCAAAAAATGCTGCCATGAGCCCTCCTGCACTCGGCCTTGGTCTTCCGTGTGCATCTGCAGGCAGCTCTGCCGTGTGCAGGTCTGGGAGCGGCTGTGCTGGGCCCCAGAGCAGGTGGATGTGCAGTTTTAGTGGACAGGGTGTTTTCCAACAGGGTGGTATGTCTTGCTTGTTTTTGACATTCAGCACCAAACACGGGGCCTGTGGCAAATGTTCCCTGGAGGGGAGGGAGCAGGGGGACAGGGAGTGAGAAAGTACATGACAAAGATTGTCAGTGTTGCAGACATGTTGAGCCACAGAGTCACAGGCACGGCTAATGCTGATTCTCGTTAGCTTGAATCTTGGAGGGTAATATTTCAGCCTGGTCCCAGGTCCTCGCAGGGAGCCCTACTGCTGACCACTGGGCTACTTAGGGACACGGGTCTCCAAGAGGTCCAGGCACTGGATGACCATCACTAAGCTGTGAAGAGAGATGCAGCCCCCAACCCGTGGGTGGGGTCTCCATGCCCTGTGCTCTCTCCAGCAAGGACCACGCAGACTTTTAGGTCCTGGGGATACAGTGCACAGCCAATCCGTAGGTGATTCAGGGAACACATGGCACTGTCTATGCTTCCATAACGAAGGGGTTAGTATCAGCCATGTACTCCAGCTCCCCAAAGGATATATGGGACACCCATATCCTTACATATCCAGTAAAAAGGGCTCGTCTTTCTTTGGGTTTGCAGGGGAAAACGATGGTTTTGACGACTCCCAGCAGGTCCCTCCGAATTGCCCCGGACTTACAGCGTACGCACGCACCTAGGAGGTGGGTTCTGGGCGATGCGCCCAGGCCCTGCGCCCTTGGCCTCCAGACTTCGCTCATCAGCCCGCAGCGGACAGGACGGTTCTGTCCCAGCACCTTGGGCCCCGGCTTCAGGCGGCGGCAGCTGCCCGATCCCAGGGCAGGGCTTTTATTGTGAAAGGAGCTCCCCCCTTCCGTGCTTTCGGGGAAGTGGGGAGGCTGGGCCAGGAGGAGCGGCAGGGACTTTGCAAACTCTGCAAACGTCCCTAGCTGATCGCGGTGGCTCGAGGCTGCGCGAGGGCTCCCGCAGACCCACAGATCCCGTGTGCATCCGTCCAGACCTCCTCTAACAGCTTCACCCAGGGAACATCCCCGCGCATCGCCTGCCCAGGGGCTGTCGTGGGACCACTTAACTGCTGGGAAGCCGTGGACTTTTGGCCCGGGAAACCCACGTCCAGGGAAGCCTGGTGAGCCACTGCGCCAGGGCGGCCCGGGTGCGGCAGGATGAGCTGGTGAACAGACTGAGCACCCACCGAGGAGCGGGTCCAGCCACACCGCGGGGAACATGGTAGGAACTGCTGGAGGGGAAGCGCGGTGGGCACCCAGACAGGTGGTCACAGGCAGCACGAACCCGCTATGGGCGCGCAGAGCCTGTGAGACCTCTGGGGCCAGAATTATTCCCCGAAATTTCCATGGAATTTCCATGGGAGTGGCGGTGGCTTTCATTCTGCACCCACAGCAGGGGCGCTCAGCTGTGCCGCCTCCCCTGGAGGGGTGGATCGTGATTCGTGATTCGGGCCTTTCATTACGGACCCGCACACCCTGACTGAACCACCACTGCCTCTCAGCCCCGCACAAACTAAATCCAGCCTACAGCGCAGGAGAGGAGAGAATACTGGGGGCACTCGAGGCTGCCTCTGATGAGCGAGGCTCCTTGAAATCACTTTATTCCACTGGATAATGCATGTGAACTTTATATTATCCTCTATAACTTAGCCATGTTTGAATATTAAAACGTAACGCCCTTCATTTATTACCATAGCATCACACTGGCCCTGGTAAGGCTCCAATGTCTGGCCCCCAGTGCCCCACCCCCTCCACCTCCCTGGGCCACAGGGCAGGTGTGGGAGCGCTGGTCAGTCCGGGATGTCGTTCATAAAGCTGGGAACCTTGTGAAAGTAGCTCTTCCATGCTACTTCCAGGCAACAAGCAGGAAAGACAGACACTTGGAGAATGTGACCCAGGCGGGCAGGCAACGGTTGGAAGCAGCGAAGGAAGAGGCAGGGGGCTGGGAATCCTGGGGAGGAACTTCAGTTTCCCGCTCTGTGAAAGGAGAGGCGAGGCCAGATGTCCGTGGAGGTTCCGTTTAGCTCCAAGAACAGATGATGCGTGAATAATGCTGAAACTGGACCCCAGCCCTGGTGGTGGCCTCTCCTTAGCATGGACAACTTAGAGGGTGTGAGGAAGAAGGGATTCTCAGCCCTGTTTCTGACTGCTCCCCAGACCAAATGGGGGGAGGGAGAGGGGACGCTGGGTGGCCAGATCAGAAGACTTTTTTAAGGCTCCCCAGGTGATCGCGGTGGGTAGCCAGGACTGAGACCCGAAGGCTAGAAGGCGGAGGGAACACGGAAGGTGGGAGGCTCAAACCCCACTTCCCCACTCGGCCTCAAATCCAAATGTGGAAGGATTTGGTGAAATTCATCTGGGAAATGGTACATACTACCTGCGCCTCTTGGGGAACCCTTCCACTGAGAAACCTCTTTAAACTCATTAAAACTGAGATGTGAGCTCCGCCCGCTTGTTTGAATATGGAAGCCTTTATCCAGTAATGACTTACCCCAGCTGCACTACGGATCCAAGGCAGATGGGAAGGGAAAGCCTGAGTTAGAAATATAAAGCTAAAAGTCTGGAGCCCTTAAATGTCTTTTTGCAAAAGTACACCCTGAGCTGCGGGACCTGAGGGCGTTTCTGATCACCCTGGGGTTCAGAGACCCCAGGCTTGGGTGTAGATTTCTACAGCTAAGATTGGGCCCTCGCTGCTTTTCCTTACGGTAACGGTGGGAGACTCGATGTATGGCAGACCCTAAGCTTGGATGAAAAATATTAATAGAAGTTAAGACTATTATTGCCAAATTAAAAAAAAAAAAGTGTCCTTCCTCCATCTTGGCGGGTAAATAATTGACGGCCATCCAGCCAGGTTCTGTCTTCAGGTAACCATGGTTACCATTGTGATGCCTCTCCTGCTCTTTGAAGAGTATTAGAAAGAGTTGAAATCATACCAAACATGCAGATTTACAGCCTGATTGGTTTGATTCGCCTTTTTATCAAAGCGCGTTTCCACGACTATGTCTCTACAAAGAGTCTGCATGACCGTGTTTTTAATGCTCGGTGCCAGCCTTTTGATAACCGGCTCCCTGCTGTGAACCTTCCACTTTGGGGCTGTCTTCAGTGGCACGTGGCCAGCCTCTGATTGTCCCCGGACGTGGGGACCTGAGAGCCTGGCTGAGTGGGAATCAGGCAAGCTCACGGGGACAAATTGCTTCAGCCTCTTCATCAAAGATTTAACTGCAGCCAACCAGCCACCCTCGGGAGCCCAGAGTGTGGGAGGCGTCTGTCTTCACTCGGTGTCGTGGGCACATCATCAGGCAGGCACCATGAGGATGAGGGGGCTCCCAGGAGAGCCCACACATGGGTCAGTTCCCCTCCACAGGACCAGGAGCTAAAGTCCCCGGAGGCCAGCTCAGAGCAGCGTCTCCAGGTGAAGGAGCAGAGTCTGCCCTCAGAACCGGCCTGGGGCCTTGGTCTCCTGGTTCTTCCGCTCCTCCCCGCCGCCAGCAGATGGGCCCCGTCGCAGACACGGGGGCCTCTTCACAGGCTTGAGACATTCGGTGCAGCTTGCAGTGGTGGAGAAAAGGCACGGGGTTTGAAATCGGAATGGGGTGTGTGCCAGGCGAGGCCACCTGTGGCTCTGAGTGACCACTGGCATGCCCCGAACCTCAGGCTCCTTAGCCGTGCCATGGGGGCGTTGATAATGGGATATTACAAGGAGCAAATGGAATCGGAATCACTTGGGGCCCCAAAGGTGCTATAACAATGAGGGTCTGAAACCGGAGAAGCTGGCATCAGGGCTGCCTGTCACCTACCAGACCCAATAAGCAGAGACAGGGACTGAATCTTTATGGGCACTTTTTTCAGATGGCTGACGATCTGAGAAGGCTTGTGCCCCAACAGACCGTCTTCCCTTTCCTTTCAAGCCGGGCTTTTTTATAAGGGGACGAAAGTGCAGGTAAGGGGTCTGGAATTCAGGAAAGAGGTTAATCGGATAAAAGCCGCAGTCCAGCAATTTCCCTAACATCCTTTCATCCGCTGACCGGTCATTTTCTTTATCTGTGTCCTGTGTCCTGGGCGATTTTTTTTTTTTATCTGTGCCCCAGGTAGCAGACTATCTCTCCCTGCAACACAAGGGTTCGGACGCCGCCTTGATCGCCTTGATGGCTTCTGGTCTCTTCTGGAGCACAAAGGTCAATCACCCGTGGTCTCCCGGAGTCAGGGTGGGCCGTACCTGTAGTTCCTGAAACAATAGCTTTTTACATGCATTAACTACTAGGCTTATTAACTATTATAGCTCCAAATATATTTATTTTCCAACGTTCGAGTCCCCCATAAGGTTTTACAGAGGACCCACAAGAACAAGTTTTCTTTTTGTCAGGACCTGAAGCAAACAGTAAGGAAGCCACCACGCGTCCCCTTCAATACCAGCCCACGGGGTGCTTCTGGGACTCTTCTCTCAGTGGGGATCCAGTGCAGACCGTTTCTGCTCCGAAATAGTTTTCTTGCTCCTTTAAATCTCTCTCTTCACCAGGCAGGAAATACCCTCCTGTCTGCGGAGATGTTTGCCCGGTCTTTGTCCCCTCCCTGGGCCTCCTCGCTGGGTGGGAAGGCAGCCCCCACTCAGCCACAGCCCCTATGGTCTAATCACCCTGGGCAGGTCTGGGTGAGTCCCTCAGGAAGTGAAACCGGTTTTGGAATCCGAACTCTGGGAATCCAGGCTTCTGGGCCGAGCCTGCGAAAATCTGACACCCTCTGTGCTGTGGTCACGCCTCTCACCTGCAGCTCCGGCTGCATACCTGAGCCAGGTGCGCACAGGGCTGGCTGTGAGCACAGGGTTTTAAACAACCCGCTGTCCCCAACCACACCAAGCAGGAGTTGGTCCAAACACAGTGGATTGGGAGTGGGGGTGGAGGGTGGGTTGGCCTCACAAAGAAATGAGTTCCCTAGCTGTTTCAGGGACCAGCAGGAGAAATGTGCTTCAGATGGGCCTTGAAGATGCTGACAAGCCCCGCACAAAGGCTGGGGAGGTCCAGCCCTGTCTCTGCATCCAAGGCGCCAACACAGAAACAGGCTGCATCAGGTTTCCTTGAGGCCCCGGTTCCGTGAACCACCTGAGCTGCCTTTGCTTGGATGGTTTTTTGATGTGACTGCTAAAGTATTTCCATCTGGGGCGTCTGGGGCACAATCCCTGTATTGTCTGGATGTGTCTACACTGGCCTGGGTCTAATGGCCTGACAGTGAGGATGCAGCAGTGGTTTGTGGGTGACCCCCAGACTGCCCTTCTCTGTGTGGACCCCCTCACCCCCCGACAAACACAGACACATATTCCTGGAAGTGGCTGGGCATCTGGCCATATTCCTGGGAGCCTGGCCTGGTGTCTCCAGAACTGAGAGGTGCTTTAAGGTAGCAGCTGGTGAATTCAGGGGTGAAGGAGGTGAGAGTGAAAGGGAGGGAGAGGGGATGTGGAGGTGGAGGAAACTGTGGGGCCTCATGCTGTCCTCCAGGCCTCAACTGGTTCCAATGACCATGTGTCTCCTTCGGGCAGGGTCTGAGCCTCGCTCCCAGTGGCTTTGGAATTCTCGAGTGGCACATCCGGAAGGCCACGAAAGGGGAATTCACAGTCTACACATCAGTATTACTGCTCCCTCTCTCTTCCGGCTACCTAGACATTCATTCATCTATTCATCCACTCATTCGTCCCGCCGTTCAGAAAATGCCTGCTTTAAGGCAGACATTGTCCTAGAGCAGAAGGTACAATAATACGTAACACAGACCCTGCCCCCGGGGAGTGTGCCGTCTAGGGGCGCTGCTCGTGTGCGCCCGTGTGTGCCCCTGTGTGGGTGTGTATGTGGGGCGGAGCAGGTAGTAGGGTCAGGGGAGGGAATCACAAAGACATGTTTCTTTCTTATGAGCTAAATGCTCTGATGAGGATGCAGAGAAGGGGGAACCTCACCTGGATGCCCCGGCCTGAGGAGTAAGGGCGCACAGGAGGCCCCAGGGCAGCGGCAGGGGGCGTCGAAGGACAGCCTGGCTTTTGCCAGGTGAAGAGAAGAGAAGCCACGACATACCTACTGGAAAGACTGAAAACAAAACATCCTGACACTGTCAAGTGCTGCCCAGGACACAGAGCACTGGAAGCTCAGTGGAAATGCACGGTGACACAACCACACTGAAAAGCAGTTTGTCAGTTTCTTCTATAGTTAAACACACACTTACCATATACCCAAGAATCCTATGGGCTTATCCAAGAAGAATAACAACTTATGTCTGGACAAGAACCTGGATCCAGCTGTCTATTGTGACTTTATTAATAATTTCCCCAAACGGGCAACAACCCAAATGTTCTTCAACTGTAGGTTGCGTAAACACAGGCTCAGCCGTAAAGAGAAAAGGCACTGACATGTGCACGAGCACGGAGAAACCCCCAAGGGCCTTCGGCTGAAGGGAAGAACTCAGTCTCAAGGGTTGCGTCCTGTGGGATTCCGTTTGTATGACGTTCTGGAGAAGCTGAAACTGTAGGAACGGGGAACAGGTGGTTGTTGCCCGGGGTTAGGGATGGAGAGGCTGTCACTACCCAGGGGCTGTACAAGGGAGCTTTCTGGGGTGACAGAACTGTTATATGCTGATTGGGGCGGTGGCCACATGCATCTATACAGGTGTCAAAACTCCGAAAACTGTACATGAAAAATTTTACTTTTACCGTATGTAAATTCTTAAAAATTAACAGAACAAGAAAAAGAGGGAAAGGCCGCGTAGCAGAAGGAACGGCATGTGTCAAGCCCTGGAGGCAAAAGTGAGCTGTCGAAGTTGGCTGGGAGAGAGTTGGGGGGAACCTCCTAGAAACGGGGCTGGAGGCAGAGCCTGGCTCTTGGGCATGAGTGGTCTCCAGACCCAGCCAGAAATGTGTTATTACCCAAGACAGAGGGGACAAGGGAAGAGCTTTTGAACTTGAAGAGGTGGGGTTGTGTTTGCATTTTAGAGAGCAGTTTGGGGGTGGGGTGCTGGAAGTTGAGGGGAGCGGAGTGGAGTGGAATGGAGGGGGTGTGTGTGGGGAATGATCTTGATCCTGGCAGACAGGATGGAGGAATGGGCCCTCCGGCTGCCCGGCCGGAGGGAGCAGCGGGGACAGATCGTGGGGCAGGAGAACTTCCAGCTCTTGGTGACCTCAGATGCGGACCCTGAGGACAAGTCAAGAGTGACTTCAGCGTCTCGGTCAGGCGCCTGGGTACACACAGGCCTCTCCCTGTGTACCTGCCTTCCTTCTCTCCCCTCATCGTCGCTTTTATTTATCTCATGTATCCTTCAGTCACACTTAGAAGTAATCATGATATAGAAGTAACATTTAAAAGCGATATCCATCATTTTATTTCTATCAAACAGAAAATTACGTTATGTTCTTTAGAGCAATGCTGAAGTTTTGACATTTTCGCCTTAGTCCTCCGAATTGGTTTTGCCTCAATAGTTGTAAAGACAGGGCACATAGGGGTGCGGTGCTAACTGATGACAGTGTTGTTTGTGCTGCTTCCGCACTTGGCCTTCGATCCTCCGTGCCCTCTGCCAGCGAGCGCAGCCGCACCAGGTCCTGTCCTCCTGGCCGCGGGCCCAGCTGGCTGCCCGTGCTGCAGGCCGGGCAGGGCTGTGGCCTTTCCGTCTCACCTAGCCCAGCTTCCCCAACGGCCGTGGGCTTGGGTTTCTGCTAAGTGGCAGTGGGAAGGGGCTATGTCACAGGCTGTTTACTTGTGGGCAGTTTTTGTTTGGCTTTCGAGGGTGTTTGCTTGCAATGAGCCAACAGCCTCTTCAGAACCATCTGGAGAATTCAAATCCTTCTATCTTGGCTTGGGCAGCAGGTTCGTGGTTCCACGTTTAGGAGCCAAGTCTGGTAGGGATTTTTCCAGAAATGCCATCAGCCAGAAAGCTGGTCAAAGACAGCAGAGGGGATAGGGCTGGAAGAGAGGAAGAGAGAGAGAAAAGTGGCCACTCAGAGCCAGTCTATGTGGATGGGAGATGAGGAGAATGAGACCGAGACACAAGGGACCAGCCGTGGAGGTCCTCCCACCCGTGGGCACCCGCGCTGGAGCAGACCGGGGCCTGAGGGCATGCCCCTGGGGTTCTGCGCGGGGTCTCAGCCGGGTGCCACCTTCTAACAGAGCAGGGACATTTTCCCCTGGCCTGGTTGGCAAGGGCTGACTGCCACTGCCTGCCGGCACTTCCCCCGGCCCAGGTCAGCCCTGTGCTCCTGCCAGGGGAGCACTCTCAGCAGGACAGACTCGGCTTGTCCAGCGGCTGGCCTTGCCTCTGTCCAGACTGGTTTCGCACCAGTGCCATGAGGTGACTTCCCGTGCACGCGGCACCGGGGAATTCCCAAGATATTCTGTCAAGGATTTAAAAAGTGACATTAGTACTTTTAAATGTTTGGGGACATGTTTCAGTGGGAAGGGAAGACCCAAATATAGTCAAACCTGTAACATCGAAGGGTCACAATTTAAAAAAGTGGAGGATCCACAACCCCCGTCATACTTTTCCCCAACGGCACTGAACGAAGCCTGGCCTCAGGGAAAACTTGATGACCCCCAGAGCAGCTGCAGAGGGTGGGCCACGGCACCGCACCCCGCTCCGAAGCAGGGGGGTTTGGTGGGGGGAAGGGCTGGAACCAGGCCTGGGGAGGGGCTTGGGGTTGCAGGTCTGGGACGCCTGGGTCCGCTGGAGGTGGAGGCGGCCCCTCGGTGGAGGCCTGGAGGCTGGGATGGCCGGTGAATGGGCCACGTGGATGTCCATCCCTGTGCTGGGAGGTGGGTGGGCAGGACACACAGGCCTCTTTCTCCAGTGGCTCTGAGTGGCTCTCTTGTCTGTCCACACAGGGGCTCAGTGCATACCTCCCGGGGGACTTGGGCCCTGGCTCAGGAACTGGCCGTCGGCAGTGGGTGGCCTCCTAGACAGCGCGAGCATTCCCTCCTGGTCACCCACACCCCTGGCCACTGTCTACAGGTCCTGCTCTGAGCCAGCTCACCGCATTCTCTCTGCCTGCCCCTCGATTACCGCCGGCTACCCACCCTTCTCCGGTGCCCTAGAGATCCTGTTGCAGCTACAAAGGTGCTATTGTATTTCTTTCTTTCAGAACATTTTCTCTTGCAACTCTAGTTGAAATCCCTTCGGGGAGGGGGTGCGGATGGCTGACTGGGCAATACCCCGCCCCCCATTTGGTCGCTTTGCTGGCAGTCAGGAAGGGGCTGCTGCCCCTCGTTCACACTCACTCATCTCCCTGGCAGAGGCCCAGGACAGCTGGGCTTAAACCATAATTGTCACAGCTCCGCACTCCATGCAGCTCTACAGCGTCAGGAGTTCCGAGCGCGAGTAGTAATCAGAACTGAATTCAAACTCTGATGAGCGCTTTGGTCAAGTCAGCGGATTTTGAACCCCTCGGCCTCAGTTTCCCCACGAAGACAGCACTGCCCCCTTGTGGGCTGGTGTGTTCGGTGCTGTGATGAGCATAAAGCACTTTGTACAACAGCCACCGGCACATAGTAACGCGCTCAATCAGTGGGGGTTGTTGATTACATTGTCCCTGGACAAGAGATGGGGCTGGAGGTGTAGCAAGGCCTGGGCCCCTGGGACGGTTAGTAGGATCCTGCAGGGGAGCTGCAAGGGGAGCATGAGCTGGGGGGTAGCCTTGGACCCTAGCTCCCATGAAAAGGGGTTCTGGATTGGGGGATATGTGCTTTGAATGGAGTGCCTTTATATCGGCCCATGGATCCATCCCCGTAACGGTGCGCTAGAGAAAGATGCAATCAAATGGTAGGTGTAAAAGCATACCTAGTTCGTCTCTTTAAAAAAAAAATTTGATTTTCCGGTTACAGTTGACATGCAGTATGATCGTGGGTTTCGGTTGTGCAGCACAGTCATTAGATACTTACATACCTTACAGGGAGGTCACCCCAGTTAGGCTAGTTAAGTTTTCTTGACCTTAAGATTCAGGGGAGCCCCAAACTTTGTGGAAGAAAAGTCCCACCTTTGTGTTCACTAATCTCTGACTGAGATGCAGTATTTCCTCAATAATGGCTGTAGGCGCTGGCCACAGGAGGGTTAGCGGGGCCTGTGACGGTCATCAAGAGGAATCAGACATTTTCCATCATACTCATGGAAACAGATACTTTGAAATATAGTCTTTACTCCTCGCTACTTCGAAAGTGCATTTGTCATTAGATGCCATCACATCTCGTTACTTAATATGCTAATCAAGAAGCACGTGCATTATTATGTCACAGATTTTGTCTTTATACTGTTTTTGTAACTCTATTTCAGTATAATTGCTTGTCTTTGTAATGCTGTGTCTTTTATTTTATCCATTAAAAATAAAAGCACCCCAAGAAGGAGCAATGGCTTCTCCAGGCGGCCAGAGACAGCCTCTGGTACTAGAAAGATTCAGGACCTCTGCTTCTGTGTATTGATCTGTGGGGTCTGATCTTGGGGGATGCCAAGAGTCCCCCCCTTTGCCTAAACAGGTCTTGCCTCAGCCTCTACTCGGGGATCATTAAAAAAAAAACAACACAAAAAACCTTCAACAAACTTCTATTGTGTGCTAGACACTGTGCTGGGTGATGGAAGATAATGCCCCTGATACTAATAACAACAGATGTTTGCGTTGGACTTTGTAGCTTTCTTATCCATTATCTCATTGAATCCTTAATCCTTCCCCTGTTAAGGCTGACGAAGCTGGGCCAACTTTAGAGATCAGCCCAGGGCAATGGCCCGGTCACATGGTTCCTAAACGGAAAGGACTTCGAGGTGGGCCCCAGAACCACAAATGAGATGTCCTGTCCACTCGATCCACCTGAAAATCCTCACCCTTAGGTGTGGCTCTGTCATTTTGAAAACTAGTCTTTGGAAATTTCTGTACAAAGTAATTATCCTCGGAAATTCGTTGCTTGTCTAGAGCATTGCCTTTTGAAAAAGGAGCCTCTTGGTCTCAGAGAGGGAAGGGCATGCAGCTAGATTGGGAAGACCTGGATTAGGGGAGCCCTGGGGAGAGGGCCTCCTTGGGGTCATCGGGGGGCACAGGCAGTGGGGTGTGCTGGAGCCAGGTGTGGGGGGATCAGGAAGGCCAGAATTGGGGGCATGAGGAAGCCCGACAGCCACAGTGAGCTCTGAAGCCCAACTTGACTCTCTTTTTGCATTTTACGTGGGGACCCTCCGACATATAGGGCTGAGCTCACCCAGAGATCTCACAGCACCTCTGTGAGGAGCTGGGGGTGTCCCCGTTTCTGGAAGCCCCTGACAAGACTGCCTGGGACTGCACCAAGAGGACACATGATGGATAAGCAGACATTTTCTTCGTATCATGACAGCAGAGACCTGCTTCTCTCCTCTGACTCTGAGAGGGTCCCCGTGACATGGACCCTTGTCTTCAGCTGTGGCTTCCCCTCGGTCAGATGCCGAACGCCCTGCAGTGTCCAGTGCAGTGAAGATGCACAGGGCCACCCAATGAGTGGTTTCACTGGTGGGTAGCCTCCCACATTTTGTATTTAAGTCTCTCCAGAGCCACCAATGGCGTCCTTCTGAGACGATGGAAATGTTCTCCTCTGTGCTGCCCACCATGGCAGTCACTGCTCGCAGGGGGCTGCTGAGTACTTGAAATGGGACTAGTGCAACCGGGAGTGGGAGGTTTTAATTTTGAGCCATTTAAGTGTAAATAGTCCCACGGGGGTCTCACACTGGACAGCGCAGCTCTGGGCCAAGAAGTGTAAGCGGACGCACTCATGGAGCCCAGGCCACAGCAGGTGTGAATGAAGAAGGTTGGGTGCGATGACAAAAGTCAGCCTGTGTTCTGTTTTCTCAAGTCCTACTGAGTTGTGGTCAAAGAAGGGTCTATCTTCCGTGAAAAACAGTAAGCACGTGACAGCCAGAGGCTGGCTCTCCCCCCGGCCTCACCTGAAGACGTCCACATGACCTGCTGTGCCTGGGTGGATGTAAAGCAAAGACCGAGGTGGCTTCTTTAAAAAAAAAAAGATTTCATTTATTTATCTTCAGAGAGAGGGGAAGGGAAGGAGAAAGAGAGGGAGAGAAAATATCAGTTGGCTGCCGATCATGTGCCCCCAAGCAGGGACCTGGTCCACAACCCAGACATGTGCCCCAACCAGGGATCAAACCAGTGATGTTTTGGTTCACAAGCCAGTGCTCAAACCACTGAGCAGCACCAGCCAGAGCCGAGGTAACTTCTTCTCTAAACATCCCTAATTGGCTCAGCCTCCCTGTTGTCATGAATTTGGTCAGAAAAGGGAAGAAGTATGTCTGGAAGATACAGACTTACCCCCCCACCCCCGTCCCGCTCTTGTCTGGAGCTGTGTCCTGGCCTCTAAGGGGCCAGAGAGTAGAAATCTCTGGAAGGCTGGACAGCCCTGTGAGAACATGCTTAATTTTTTTCAGCAGTCCCCACTCCCTCCCAACCCCAGGCTGAAAACAAAATGTATGGCTGCTAATCCAAAGGCAGCCAGAGAAAATTTCCAACAAATGACAGGGTCGCCGAAATTCCGTCTCTCTGCGAGGTCCCCACACTGGTGCTCTTGTGAGCTGGAACAAAATGATAATTCAGTTTGGGGCTGGGAAAGGGCTCTTGCGGGCAGCAGGGCTGTCCCAGTGTATAATCAGCGTAGAGACCGGAGCTCAACAGCCAGTAAACGGAGGCAGAGATTGAGGACACGGCGGTTAACTCCCGCCCACTTTGGAGAAGCGGGTTCACGGCCCACCTATAGGGCCTGCGTTCTCCCCATGGGTTCCAGGAGCCCCTGCCACAGAACCAACCCCATGGGCACTGTCAGAAAGTTATCACCGTAGCAGTAGGGACAACGGTAACGCTGATGGAACCTGGTTCTAGGCCAGGCTCTGTTTTGAATGCCGTGCCTGCGACAGCTCATAAAACTCCCATGGTGCTTAGTGGGGTGATTTCGTTTTCGTGAGTGACAAGTCACATTCTTTTCCCACCGGAAGGCCACCTTCATAAGGGGAGTGACTGTTGTCTGTTTCGTGCTAGATGTATCTCTTCTGTCAGGAGCAGTGCTTGGCTCAGGAATGTCTGCTCAGTGAACTAATGAATGGACCCTCCCTGGAGGCAGGTATTATTCCTATCACCATTGCACAGGTGAGGACACTGAGGCCTGAGGTCACACAGCAAGGACACCGTGGAGCCGGAATCAACACCCAGACAGTCTGGGTCTGAGCTCAACGTTAATGGGCTGGCGATGGTAGAAAAGCTGCCACCTCATCTGGGTCCTAAAATGAAACTTGGCAATGAGCTTGCGGGCTGGAGAAAGGTCGTGGGGAGCAGATTTGTCCGGGGGGGCTCATCTTTCAGCTGGGGACCCGGTGGGGGCCTCTGGGACCATTCGGGTGTGAGGTGCTCAGTCCCTTGCTGAGCCTATGCCTGTGGGCCATGGGCCATCCCCGCTGAGCCTGAGGACTTGTGGCCTCCCTGGAGGATGTGCACGAACCCCAGGGGCTGTTTGTTTTTCTGATGACACGTAGGTTACTCTGTCCCTGGAGCAGAGACTGGCCAGCTGCCTGTGCCAGGGACCTTGTACAGAGGCGGTCATTCCACACTCACTCTGTGTGCTGAGCAGTGAGTCAGGGCTGAGGCTGGAACAGCAGCTGGAATGCTGCTCCCCCTACAGCGGGGCCGGGGGCCCTGGGGCGGCAGCTCCGTGAGCCAAGGTTCCTTGCCTGGTGCACGTGGTGCAGCAGTTTTTTTTCCTGCCAACCCTCCATCCTCTATGACCCACTCCTAGGGTGACACCTGCAGCTCCCTTCAGCAGAGTCACAGGAAGGTAGTTTTGTGCGTGGATGTGTCTGGGGGTTGGCAAAGGAGTCTGCGACCCAGTTGCCGGGGCTGAGAGCAAGCAGGTAGGCCCTCAGCCGGTCCCGCTGGTCCCACTGCCGGCCTCTGCTCCCCGCTGGGCGGGGCTCCCTCTCGGCCTGACTGTTCTGTTCCCCAGGTGTCAGGTAGCAAGTGTGTAGGCCACCATTCTCCAGAGCAAGCGGGGGAGGGCGGGATCGACAGATAGATCCGTCATTCGCGGACATGGGAAGAATCTTTAGATCGGAAATCAACACATTCTTTTCCAAAAATGCCCCCCGGGCTCTCACCCAGGGCAGCTTTGAGCCTCACTGTGCACACTCTTCTCCCAGCTGCCCCGTCACATGAGTTCACGCGGGGAGGAAACTCCGCCGCCGCCCCTTCCTTCCAGCTGAGTTTACACATCCACTGTGAGTCTGGAATAATTGTAAGCATTTGGCAGTTATCTCATCTAATTCGCATAGCTGCCCTATAAGCTCGTGTCTTAGGTTCGCTTCCCCCAGAAGCAGACCCTCCGATAAGGATTCCAGTGCAGGATTTGGAAGCTGTCACCAGCGGACAGCAGGCTGGGGTGGGGTGGGGCGGGGTGGGGGTGGGGATTGGGGGGAAGCCTGTTTGGAGGGCAATGTGCCCATTGCTGCATTTTCAGACCACGCCCCTCCCGGCCCGCCTGCCCTCGGTGTCCTGGACCAGCCTGGCGCACACGGGTCCCGCTCCATGGCCAGCACCCTCCAGCGCCAGCAAACCCCGGGGGTCAGAGGGTGGACATTCCCTCCGTCTAACTCTTTGTCACATTCCCTCTAACACTTCTGGGTAGCTGAGGCTGTCAGGAGTGCAAACAGGAAAAGCACATTTCTGCTTTGTAAACACTTTCCTTCTTCCATGTGTGGTTCTGGAGCGCCACGCCCACACCGTTAACCCGCAGATTGTCCGACAAGCAGCTGAAGTTATGGGCAATTTGGTTTCCATGGTATTTGAGGGCAGGATGCTGCGTGGAAGACACTGAAGACTAATATCTCCTACTTGCTAGTTTTGCCTCTTAAAGTCCTGCCCTGGACCCGCTTCCCGAGCTATAATTTACATTTTCTTGGAGATGGAAAATCTTGTTCTTTGGGACGCCGTGTCACCACCGTGCACGGGGGAGGTGGGGGGTGCCTGTCCCAGGAGGGCTCTCTCCTCGGCTTTTTGTCCCCTGTCCACCGCTGCTGCCAACCCCCCTCCCCGTCCAGCAGATACTCTGTTCCAGATGCCCCAGCATTTGATCAGCACCTTGGCAGAACTGTGTCTAACCAGGTCTCTGGCTTTGTAAACTAGTCCAGAAAGCCTGTCCGGGGTCAAGTGCTGGACCGAGTTCCACTTCATGACCTGGATTTGCTGAGTGTAACCCTTCCAGCTCCTCTTCTTCGGGGAACTTGGGGACCCACAGCCCCGGGGTAAGGGACCATTCCTTCTAACGCTGGTTGCAACTTAATCCCAACAGCATGTGGTCGCATCCGGCCTGGATTGGGTTTGGACCATCCAGCCCAGGGCAGGAGGCCAGGACAGAGGAGAAGGAGCCAGGGTTGTGAAATATTGGTCTGTCTCCGCGTGGCTCGCGCAGCCCTTACCAAGAATGTGGACAGGGAGGCGGTTCCTGCTCATTGATTCAAGGACACAAAGCCGAGGCCTGGAAACACGGACGAGCTGACTTCATCCCTTTCGAAAGGAGAGAACTGAGGTTCGAGGTAGGGCCACCGTTGACTTCCAGGAACACCTCCTTTTTCCAGGAGCCTCGGTGAGACATTAGAGGCAGAGAGGAAGGTAAGGGTGCAGGTCGTGGTAACCCTAGCACTGGGAGACTCTGGGACACCAACATGTTTTCTATTTATGGGGCCAGTGAGAGGCAGTTAAACTTGCTTTGGAGGCAGAACGTCTGAGGGCCGGGTGAAGCCTTAGCTGGCCACTCTTTCCTGCGGGATCCTGGGATCTGGCCTCCGGCACCGTCTCTTCCCCCTGAAGCTGTGTGTTTTCTCGAGGCGTCTTCTGCATAGCCCCCTGACCTTTTCTATAGCTACACGCCCTCCTCTCCTCTCCGGATTCTTCTTATGACTAGAAAGTACACAACATAGAAACTGGATTGATAAGAAATCCAGGACTGACCGCCGCTAGTCTCCTTCCAAATGAGAATGGAGCTAGGGTGGGTCTGGGTTCCAACCTCCTGCCCCACAACCCCGTGTGACGTGGTCTAGTGTATTTCTCAAGATGGATGGTCTCAGAGGATGAGGGTACTACTAGAATTTTCCAACGCTGTGGTTTTATTTTGTTGAGACAAGACTCAGCATCTGTTCCAAGGTTGGAGGAAAAACGAAGAGTGTCTCAATTTTTTTTTTTTTTCTGTAAGAGATTTTCAAGGGTAATTGTGATCAGGACTTCATTTTTGCCTGATCTGCTCTATTAGAAGCTGACAGTTCCATGAGTTAGTGCTCCGTTGTGCTACAGTTTTGTGCTTGCTGTTGTGTTTGTGTTTACAGTCGCAGTGGTCCCGGTGGTCTGGGGCCGTGTACATTTTAGTATAGCATTTCTGAAACACTCGGTGGACTCCTCGGGTTCCGAGGCCCTATCTGTACCCCAGCTGAGAGCTGGGCAGTTCAACGTGGTGGTCACCGGCCACAGCTGAAAGGCGGCTAGTCTGAACTGAGATGCGCCGTATGTGTGAAATCCACATCGGATTTCAAAGACATGTTACAAAAAACTGTAAGCAATCTCATTACTAACTTTTATGATGAAAATGTGTTGAAATGATAATATTTTGGATACGTTTAGCTAAGTATAAATATTATTAAAATCAATTTCACCTGGTTCCCCAACCCCTGACTCCCCTGTTAAATGTGGTGGATGGGACATTTAAAATTTCACGCGAGGTTGGGGTCCAAGATTTATTAGGCTGTGTGTGCATACAGTGGGGCGTGGCAGAACCTCATCCTTCAACGCTTTTATTCCCAAAGGCCGTGCCCGACCCTTCCCACACTCCTTGTTTCCTGACCCCGTTCTCTTGTTTTCATCTCTGAACATTTGGGAACTACAGGTGTTCATAAGACCCTGATCTTCTTATTCAAATGCTCCTGGTCTCCATTTGTTTCCCGGGTTTCTGAGAAGAGGCTCTAGGCTCTGGACCTCCGTCTTGGTGCTTCTCCTGATTTACACGAGGAAACATTTATTTTATTTGGTCCCATCACCCCCTCAAATTACCTTTAGCTCACCATGGGTAAGTATGCAGTTTTAAAGAATGATAATAAACACAGTCAAACTCAACTTGCTCCTGGCCAAAACCATCCTGTGTGTGAAGGAGACAGACTGCTTCCGGATCAGAGGTCTCCAGAGCGGGGCTCCCTCACCTCAGCGGGCCCCCCAGACAGTCCACCGGGTTATGGTGTGAAAAAATGAGAGCTTCTGGTTACATTTACTTTACCTAATCCTTTTATGACTTTTATTTCTTGTTCATGTTTTATAATGAATATATTCACAGAGCGCTACCTGCTTATGATTCGTAAATGCTGGGAAAAATAATTTGTAAAAATTTGTACTAACAAAGGTATATCATCATCAGGTTGAAAGAAAGCGATTTTACCCCCCGGGTGTGAATTGAACCCCACTGCTGTGTCAGTTTTGAATACGTGCACTTCTTCGTTCACTCACACATTTATTGAGGATCTAGTAGGCAGTTGCTTTGGTGACCTTTGGTAGCAGTTGCTTTGGATTCTGAATCGACTGTTTTTCTGTCTGCCTCCTGGCTGGAAGGAGTTTTGGTGGGCTTCAGGCACTTGGGGATGGAGACGTGAGTAATGGAGGCCTCTTTTCTTGGGCTTGCCAAGGTGGTCTTTAGTGCTTAGCCTGCCTTCACTGAAGAGAGATGTCTGGGTCAGGCTGTGGGGGAAAAAATGTGATGACCACGAGAGAGCTGTTCAGGTGACTGGCCACGAAGAGGGTTAGGGGCTCAGAGAGAAGGTCCTGTGCTCCTCACTCCACAGCGAGGCTCTGGAGATCTTGCACACACTTTCCCCAGTTCCCTCAGGTGTCTCCACTCACCTGTCTGATGTTTCATTAAGTGTTTAAGACACAAAATATAAACCAGCCAAGGGGAGATCATCACACGAGCACCCACACCCGGCCACCCTCTTCTTGAGAGAAGATACTCCATTGAATAACTAACCACAGCTTCCCTGGGCTTCATTCTCCTCACCTGTCACACATGAGAGAGCCTCTCAAAGTGTTCTCAGTTTCGATCATTGCCCATTAACTACCCTCTGTGGAAGAGGAGGATTTGGGTCTTTTCCCACCACACACACACACACGCACACACACATCCCGTTCTCATCATTCACCCTCCCAATATAATTAGATGATGATTTTGGTTAGATCAGTGTTTACATAATCATGACTAACAAATTGCCACGAGCTTGATGGCTTAAAACAACACGAATTTATGGCGGTGTAGTCCTTGATTCTGGAAGTCTGCAACGAGTCTTCCACAGCTGGACTCCAGGGCACTTGTGCTCAGCTCCTCCCCGGTCCTCCTCAGCCCAGGCCTCCTGCCGGAGGAGCTTCGTGCTCTACCACCCAGAGGTAAAAGCACCTCATAGCGTGTTAGGTTCCAAATAAAATGCAGCTGAGTG
The DNA here is from genome assembly GCA_004026545.1 of Mormoops blainvillei. Taxonomy (NCBI): domain Eukaryota; kingdom Metazoa; phylum Chordata; class Mammalia; order Chiroptera; family Mormoopidae; genus Mormoops; species Mormoops blainvillei. The sequence continues at coordinate 64,805 of PVJD01004414.1, forward strand.
GGCTGAGAGAGTTAAAATGTCCATTTCTATTACTGATTTTGAAAAATCATTTTTATTTTGGCGGAGCCTTTGCCAAAGCAATTTCTCGAATTGCTTTTCTTATTTCCGTGAGGGTGTGGAGCATGCGTTTGGGTCAGGTTTCCGTCCCCTCCACAAGGAACATTCTTCTCCTGACTGTTTTCATAGCTGGCATTTTCTGGGGGCCCCTCTCCCTGTTCCTTTTCTCCCCCTGACTGAGAGCCATCACTTTCTAAGATGTCACTGGGTCTTCATTTCCCTCCACAGCATGATTGCCTTTTGTTCACCAGGGAGGTCCCTACCACGTCCCCAGGTCGCCGCGTCCCTGAGGTGAGGCTGTGGGAGCAAAGCAGCAGAACCCGGGCAGACAGCCAGAGACCTCGTTTGCTTGGGGGGCATGGGATTCAACTCTGAGCTCAGGAGGACTTGCCATAACCCCGGGCCCTGGGCCTTCGGCCCCCTCTGTGCCGTAAACCTCCAAGTGCCTTTGCTTGTCAAAATGTTTTTCTTCCACTGTGCCAAGGAGAACATTTGCGTGGGGCAGTTAAGGAAGGATGAGGAGGAGATGAAAAGAGATACTCATTTTCAGGACTTTTTTCTGTCCTGAAGAACCCGCCGTGTGGACCACCACTTACGAGTCTGAGCTGTCTTCTCGGCTTAGCACCCACTGATGGCTGCGAGTCGAGACTCTGAAGCCACAAGAAGGTGTTGAAAGAGGCAGCAGAATCCTAGGTTCCTTTCCCATGCTCAGCCCCTCGCTAAACTCCCCTCTGTCTCCAAGGTTCTGGAATCTTCCTTCATCATTCTGTGATGGAATGACGGGCTCTGGGGAGAGTACATATCCTGCCTGCCGTGGACTTGCTATGTGACCTTGAGCAAGGCTTTTCTCTAAATCTTAATTTCTATAGCTGTAAAATCACCGTCTTAGTACATCCCTCGCAGGCTTTTGAGAGTGCCTGACATGGGGGGCACACTCTGTAAGTGGCTATTGTTAATTTGTTCATAGGATCTGCTGTGCTCACCTCTCAAGTCAACTCTGTCCCATTTCCCAGCCACAGTCTTGAGAAGGCTTGAGCCGAAAGGAACTTGAGCGCCCGTCTGGTTCTGGAAGGAGCAGGAGGCGTAGAAACCTGCCCGGTTTTGAGATCAAACCAGGGCCCTAATTAAGGATAACAGATGATAGGAAACCTGCTTCTGACGTTACCTCTCAAGATGCCCAGAGTGGAGTGATTCAGATGGTGGCATTTTCTCATTGATATTCTTCTATTTAATAAGGGAGGACTGGAGACACAACAAAGTTTTTTTCATTTTGTGAAAAATAAAATGTAGCCCGAAAACATGCTTATGATACCTCGACTTGTGCAAATAGGCCCTACCTACCCTGATCTCATTCATGCATCATTTTACAGATGACCTGCCCAGTCCCAAAGAGGTGACCCTCCTCTGAGAGTGGGGCCTACCCCTGAGACTCAGTGCAGTCTTGAGGAATCAGGGTTGGAACTGACCCTTCCCAGGGTGGCACAGTGACTAGGTCACTGGCTCCGGAGCCAGACTGCCTGGGCTCCTGTCCTGGGGGTGTGTCCTTGCTGGCTCTGGGGGCTTCGGGTCACCCCGATTTTCTATGCTTTGCTTTTCCCACCTGTAAAATGGGATAATAAATAAAAATGCCTACCTCGTAAGACTGGCATGCAGCTTAAATGAATTAACAGAAGTAAAATTCTTCCAACAGCCTCAGGCACATAGTGAACCCTGTATAAATGTTAGTTATCATTCTTTGGGTTTTTTTTTTTCCTTTTTTCTTTTTCCTGGAAATTGTCCAGGCCAGAAATTACAGGGACAAAAGTCCTTTCTTGTCTTGAAGTTGCTGATGTGGAAAGGAAATCACAGCTCTCCAGTGATGCTGAGCAAAGCAGCCTGGCCAAGGCGGGGGTTTGAGGGGACGGCTGAGGAGACAGGCAGCCCGGGGTCCTGCCCGCAGCGGGGCAGGCGGCTCCAGGCTCCCCGGGCCCGGCAGGTCTGACTCGGAGAGGGACGCTGTGTGTGCCTGGAGATTCCGGTGGGCCGTGCCTGTCACCTTTGCCCACAGAGGTTTGTGTCAGCCCAGCACCCCCCTGCCTGGGGTCTGCCGCTGGGTCCAGCGGGGGGAAGCAGGGTTTGACCAGATCTAGTCTGCAGGTTACTCACCGGACTGACATGTGGTTGTAATCCAGTCCCCCGACAATATGCTCGTGTATTCCCTCTCGCCCTGGCCATGGTTAGGAAAATTATTTAACTGATGTTTTAAAAAATGGAACAGGAACTCCAAATTCCAAAATCTGTGTCAGTCCTGCTGACAGTCTGAGTGGAGGTGGATCAGTGACCAGCCAGTGGGGCTGTTTAGAAGAGGGCAGGGGTCAGGGAATAGCAGAGAAAGGACTGTCACACCTTAATGATAACTGCAGACCCAGAGCCAATCTCGAATTGTATTGCACACACACAGCGGCACTGCTACCACCGCCGCCGCCGCCGCCACCATCATTGTCGCCATCATCACTACATGGCTCCCCTCAGCCCCTTCTCCCACCTAGAAAGCTCCCACCAAGAAGCACTTTCCAAGTACTTTGTAATTTTGTCTGTTTTGACGGGGAAGGAACATGTGGTCTCTGTCTTCTCTCCCCCTTCACTGCCCAGCATGTTACCCGTCCTCCGTGCTGGTTGGTGGGGGACCAGGTTCCATCATCTTTCGTTGACACCAGGAGTTGAGAAAAGACGGCTTTGCCCGTCCCTGCTGTCGGTTCCTCTGCAGCAGCCGGCGGGTGTCAGGGTTTAGAGCAAGGCACCCTGGGAGGTGGTCTGGGGAAGGAGCAGCTAGTGCCCCAAAGTGAGAGACCCGATCCCGGCTGGGTTTTCTCGAAGTCGAAGAGCATTCCCTTCCCCGGGACCCTTTAGCAGTCAGGGGCCGTCTCCTGCCGGCGGTTCCACTACAAACTGTGATCTAGTCCTTTCCTCCAAGTGCCCTCTTTTCTCAGACTCTCTGTGCAAAGGCCACTGGTGTGTCAGGATTTTTTAAAAGCCCTTCTCAAAAGACCTCTCTGGTTTCCTCTCCCCATGTCGTCTGCCCATCTTATGGGGACACTGGTTCACGGATACATGTGTGACCAGGTTGCGCCATTGTCATCGCAGCCCGAGCCCCATCTGAAGTGACAGTACTTGTACCCTTATTAGTCAAGGAAAGGATGCTGCACATTATCACTGATCTGCCTAACTGTTGTGTTTTTTTAAGTGAACATTATAACTCAATACTTGTATATACTACACAGTGTTCACAACTGTAAACCTAGTTACCATCCATCACCACGGAATGAAACCGCCTTATTGCCACCTGGCCAAGGCCCCACATTGAGCCCAACAGAAATGCATTAGCTGGGCTTTGCTGTGATGATGCTGAATAACAAACACCCCAACATCTCAATGGCTCACAACGACCTACACCTTTATCTTGGTCACAGGGCCGGGGGGTGGGTTACGGGCTGCCCCAGGTGCCTCACCTGGGACACGCTCCTCTCATGGTGGAGGACAGGTTTGCCAGGAGGCCAGTCCTCCTGCACAAGCACATTTAAAGCCTCCATTGGATGTGGCATATGTTACGTCCACTCGCATTCCATCGGCAAAAGCAAGTCACGTTGCCAAGCTAAGGACCGTGGGTAGGGGTGTGCTCCGTCTTCAGTGAAACGTGGCAAGGTGAGAAGGAAGGGAGGGTAGTGACCAAGTAATTCCATCACTGACACTGTCCTTCCCTTCATGTTTAAGAGCTGCCCCCTACCCAGCACGGAGGCAACGACTGGGAGCTTGGTGGTGGCTCCTGTCCCCAGCCCAGCACAGGCCCCCGGCTTCCTAGTGGGCCTGGTCCTTTACCACTCTCCTGGCCACTCCTCATCCCTCCATTGCTAAGGAACAAAAACCCACTCTGGTCAACTCCCAGTCTTTTCTTTGGGCCCCTCCACACATTTCCCCCCCAGCTCCCACCCTTCCTCTCCTCTCCTTCCCGCACGCCTTTAAGCCAAGCGATTCCTCCCTGCGCCACCCTGGGTATCTTTGGGCACAGCCTCGGCAACACGAGGCATTTCTCACGGCCATGGTGGCCCCCTCCTGGCAGACGCTTGTGGTTTGATGATGAAAGAGTTCCTCTTTCTGACTACCTTGAGTCATGCTCTCAAATATCTCTACTTTTTAACTCTGACATTACAATGTGCCCAAATCTGGGAAGGGCCGTGGGTTATTTTTCAGATCCCAGGAAAGCAGGGGGGTTCAGAAAGTGAAGGCAGAAACATCCCAGTCCCACCACTCATTTAAAGGTACCGAACCATGGGGTGGACCCTTAACACACCCTGATGCATGTATTTCCCACACCAATTCTTGGAGGGAGGAGTGATCTCATTCCCCCATTTCGTAACTGAAGAAATGGGGCAGAGATGTTGTGTAACTCACTACTGTAACACAGCTCAGAAGGGCAGGGGCTGCTCTAGAACTCCTCTGTGTCTTCCCCAAAGCACCCTCCTCTGCCACCGGGGTGGACGTGACGGCTGGGCCCGTGGGCATCTTCTCTGACGAATTAAGGGGGAGTCTTGGTAAATGAGTGGGAGGGGGGGATTTGCGGAGGGAGGAGAAAAGGAGCCGTCGTAGAACCAGACAGTGAAGGTTCGCCCGTTCCTCTTTCCTTCCCACCGCCATCATCACGGGGCAGAAAGGCCGTGTGGGTATTTTCAGTGGGGCGGGTGGGGAGGCAGGGCAGGGTCAGCTGGGGCCGGGGCAGCCGTGGGGTCCCACGGGTTCCACCGGCAAACTTTCTAGCATATTGGGCGTCCCCCCCTTTCTCCTTTCTCTAATGTACTCTTTATTATTCAGCTGAATAGTTTTCTTCAGAGGATTTTTTTTTTCTTCAGTTTGATCAAAGCTGCTTTTCTCTTTCTGAAGCTTTACTTGGGTGGCCCTGCGGGGACATCTGCTCGGGGCTGTTTTGAACCCTTCTCTCTGCACAGCCACACACTTGACAACTTCCCCAGGTTGTCTGAAGCCAAGGAAGGCCGAGAGCAGGATCAAAACATTCTGCCTTCTTGAGGCCTTTTAAAAAGATGATTTATTTTTTCCCAGTGGAATCCAAAAGTTTGAGAATACAGATGATGCATCCAACTTGAAAGCATATTTTTCTTTTTAGAAGGAAAAAGAAAAAAGCACACCCAAACAGAGCCTTTGTGCGTGGCCATTTCTCCTTTTAGTTTTAATTGAAAATATGGGCGTCCTTGCCAGCGCTGTGAGCCCGGACACATTTTTCTGCTCTGGGCTTTCCAGTTTTCTCATCTGTCAAACAGGAATGCTCTGATTCCCATTTCTGTACGTTCTTGTGAGGATTAAAGAGTTTACTAACCGCTATACAATGAAAAATTAACGTCAGTGAGGAGGAGGGGGACCCAACACTTCATCTTTGGGGATCTCCTCTACGGAAAGATTTCCCCCCCAGAATTGCACTGGATATTCAATGCAGCATTATTTGCTATAATAAAAACTGGAAATGATCTGAACAGCCTTCGCACGGAGGAGTGGGGAAAGGAATTCTGGCATATTCCCCGGTGAACCATTGTGCGGCCCTTAAGTAACTCTACATTGACAGAGACGGATACGGAGAAAACCTCAGGGCATGTTGTCATGTCAACCAAAGCAATTGTGGAATAGTCACCTCCTTTATGCTAAAAATAATTACCACATGCAGGAGACTGAAAATATACCAGGGAGACTTGGCACGGCAGCTGTGGGCAACAGTGGGGGTTTCTCAGTGTATTACAGATAGAACTACTATATGTCGTAAGTTGAATAGGTTATAAGAGAAATAAGCTCTGACTCCAAGCAAAGCCCAGTGGCTGAAACAGCTCTTGGCAGCCCTACCTTGGCCGCTCCTCCAGGCTCCCAAGCTCCTTCCTTCTGGTGACACCGCGGGGCCCAAGCGTCAGAATCCCTGGGATCAGAATCCCAGGTTCCTGGGCCCGTGGTTCCGACTGAGTAGTTCTGGGGTGGGGCCTGTGAATTCACCTGTCTGATGAGTTCCTCAGTGGTGCTGTTGGCTCTGGGGCCCCGATTGAAAGAAATGACTGCCCCAAGGTGTGTTCTTGCCAGCACCTGCATAGCTGGTGGCCGGGCAGCCCACTTCCTTTTGAGCAAGAGGGGCAGGCAAAAGCGGTGGACTCCTGTCACGGGCAAGGACTTAGTCACGTGGCTTTGCGTCTCCCTGGCCTGCACGGGAGGCTGGGCAGAGCCAGCCGGAGCTGAGCAGCCGCGTGTCCCTGGTAAAGGGGACAGTGTGTTTGTGGGACACAACTAGAGGCCTTCAGAGTGGCCAGGGGACTCTCGCAGAGATCAAGAGAGGGCCAGCACTCAGCGGTGGGGACAGATGTGGAAGAGACTCATGGTGCTCGGCGGTCAGTGTCATATGGTGGTTTATTCAAGGCAGAAGCCCCGGCCTGCCTGCAGGTCTCAGCCAGCGGGCTTCGCTTTGAGGCAGGAGCGCTGGCCGAGGGGCCCGGCGTCTCTGGAAGGCAGCTGGGCGTCCCCGCCTGGGCACTGCTCTTTCCCCTTGGCAGGCATCCAGGCTGGGCCTTCCTTCTCCAGCTGCCTTTTGTGAGCTGGGGCTGATGTTACCCCAGGTCTCAAAAAGTTTTTCTCTACCCCATCCCGCAGGCACCTTGGCTCTGGAGAAAACTGCGTGGCAAGAGGCGGCTGATGATGGCATTCTGCCTCCTGATGACCCTGTCTGTGATGGCGGTCACCTGCTTCCCCACACAGCCTCAGGCGGCCCTGGAGCCCCGGCCGGTAACCGGCACCCCTGCCCCCCACAGCCCACAGGCTCTGAGCTCCCACTGGAGACCACGGACAAGAAACCTGCGCTTCTGGAGAGACTGGGCCCTGCCCAGGAGTCCCATCCCCGCGTGTGCCGAGGAGCAAAGCCACGGAGGGGGAGTGGACGGCAGCAGGTCCCCGGGAGGGGAGAGCAAGTGGGCAGGGCGGGTCAAGAGGGACATGGCTTTGGCATCTGTGGGAGATTTGAGACTCAGCACTCAGCATCTCACGCTCCTGAGGGAGGAGGAGGTCAAGGGCCCAGGGGCCAAAGACCTGCGCCCCCTTTGGAAGGATGTTCCCATCCGGGAGGCACAGAGTGAGACAGGCACCCTGGCCAGCCCTCTCACTGGGCACCGGACAGCTACTGCTAGACTGACTCTCTGGCCCCATGCAGCCCAAGGCAGGGATCTGCCAGGAGCTGGGAACAGAGCCTTGAGTGGTGGGCTGAAAGCAGGAGGTCCCATCCCAACCACAGAGACTCGTCGGTGGCCTGGCTCTGTCAGGGAGCTGCAAGGATCCACCTGGTGTGCTGCTGAGACCCCCGGGCTGGTGACCGGCTTGAGGACTGGTGGACAGGTGCCCCCATGGTTCACAGAGCACGATATGCAGGCCCTCCAGCTGTTGGCCCAGGGGCAGGTGGTGGACAAAGCCAGGGTCCCCGGCCATGGGCAGGTGCTGCAGGTCGGCTTCTCCACTGAGGGTGCCCTTCAGGACATGTCTCCTGGGCTCAACAGACTCTGCTCCCAGGGGCTCTGTGGCCTGATCAAGAGGCCTGGGGACCTGTCCGAGGTCCTGTCCTTCCATGTGGACCGCGTGCTGGGGCTGCACCGGAGCCTACCTGCTGTCGCCCGGCGCTTCCATAGCCCCCTGCTACCCTATCGCTACACGGACGGTGGCGCGAGGCCTGTCATCTGGTGGGCACCTGACGTGCAGCACCTGGGTGACCCAGACAACGACCAGAACTCTCTGGCCTTGGGCTGGCTGCAGTACCAGGCTCTGCTGGCACGTGGCTGCAGCGGGCCAGGCCAGGCGCCGTGCCTGGGCATCCACCACGCCGAGTGGACGCGTCTGGCCCTCTTTGACTTCCTGCTCCAGGTATGAGGGGCTGGGCTTGGCAGGGTTGGAGAGCAACAGAAGTGAGGGGTGACTCTCCCCCAAGGCCTCGTGTTTTGACCACCAAACACCTGGTTTTGTTATTTTTCAGCCTCTGTGTTTATTTATCCAGTCACTGTGTGCTGGAATGGTTCATATCAGCTCACGAGAGCGGATGGTTAAAATTTTCAGGAATTTTGTGGCCTGGCTGTGAAACAGGCATTTTAAAAATTAAATCATATAAACTAAAAATATAATAATTACATTAGCAACAAAGGTAATAAACATTCAGAACTCATTACTTCCTAATTCTTTTACCGCCTTTCTCTCATTACCTGTGCTGTTGAGGTTATTAACGTCTATCCAGTAAATACTATGTAACGGTGGCTACATACCTCCTGCCGGCTCCTCACTCAACCAGGTCGGCGGCTTGGAACTGGCCCAGGTGGGACTATTTACACCACGAAAATCAACAGAGGCTACATAACAGGACTCCCCCTACCCCTGGGGAGTTCAACATTTATCAGCCCACTACTGTTTGTAACTTTATACCCTTGTCTCAGCGAGTACTCAAGATGGTTGTGTAATTTTAAAATGCAAGAAATGGGGAGAGAAGGGGAGAAAAGGGGGGAGAGAAAGAGAGAGAGAGAGAGAGGTGATATCGGTCCAGTCTGGGTACTGAAGAGTGAGAAGGAAGCCACACGGCAACTGGGGTCCCTGCTGTACCAGGAGGTCCCCTGGAGTTTCTGGGTGCCCTGGGGAAGGGGCTGGAGTTTCTGGGACCCCTAGCCAGGGCACAGGAGTCACTGGGGGACTGCAGGCATCAGTTGGTTATGGACTGGCCTGGGGTCACTCTCTGGCACATATTCCATGAGCCTCCCGGAGGTCCCTACCAGGACTGTGCCCCGGTACCCGTAGTGGTCATCGCTGTCCCTCCCTGTGTCACATCCCCTGCTTGTATTTTGGGATTAGCTCACAGATAAACCACTTTCGCTTGAATCTTTGTCCAGAGGTCTGTCTCTGGGGTAGCTGGGTCCAGATGGTAACATTGACCTTGCGTGGTTTCTGTACATGAGACCCTCTGTGGAATGTACCTAAGACAGTGCCTGGTAAATGACACAGGCTCAGTAATAAGCAGGTGATGTCCCCAACACTTGACATGTGTTAACTCATCCAATCTTCATGGCAAACCTATAAGTGTAATACTACATTTATCTCCATTGTAAAGTTGAGAAACTGAGGCCCGGAGAGGTGAAGTTACTTGCCCAGGGTCACGGCTGGCGGAGCGGAGACTCAGTCTGGACGGTCTGACTCCAGAGCTTACCCTCTCCGTCAGAGTCACGGTTCACCTGGTCATGATGGAGGGCAGCAAAAGGGGACCTTTGCAGGGACGCCCTGACCCTTGAGATTGGAGGCACCTCTTTGCGAAGCCCCAGTCCAGCTGAGGTGCACACAGCGGCTTTCTGCTCCACACAGAGGCCCTCTGTCTGTCTCCTGGGGCTGCGGTGTGGACCCGCCCCCAGCTGCCAAGGCCTGCTGCGGGGATGGAAGTCTCGGCGGCCAAAGCACACACAGGTTGGGTGTGTGGTCAGACGCGACTCCGCTGGCCTCGTGCCACCCCTTCCCTGGTCGGTTGAAGACTGGTCAAGTCAAACACTCCTGTCTGGCTGATACTGCCTTCCTAGAAACCACTGGCAAGCGGGGAGAGGCGGGGCTGTGGGCTTCCCAGCACAGGAACCGGAGGTATCTTCTGACCGGGAGCTGGGTACAAACTACCTACAGCCCACCCTGCGGTAGGCTTGCTCCTTTGTTTTGTTTGATCTGGCGTAAACCCTCGTTTTCCTGTGTGTGTGTATCACGACACACCATTTACCCAGACACAAAATACGCAAGCACTGTGCACGTACGCCTTCCCTATACCCCCACACATCCTGTGCTTTGCTGATCCTGCGTGGCACTCTGTATTAGTTAGCGATTGCCGAGATACTGCTGTGTAACGAACCTCTCCCAAACTTAACAGCTGAAAACACCCGCTTCTCATTTCTTGCTCCAGGCTCTGTGGGTCAGCTGGGCTCAACTGAACTTGGCTCTCAGCGAGGGGTGGGTTCAGGAAGGCTCTTCACCCCTCATTCTGGAGCCCCAGCTGCAGGAGAAGTACCTCCTTGGAAAACCTCTCATGGGGAATGGGAGAAACCAAGAGCCCATCCAAACTGCAGGAGCACACTTAAGACCCTCTGCCAATGTCTAACTAATATTCCTTTGGCCGAAGCAAGTCAACAAGCCCGTCGTCAGAGAAGGGAAGCGAGCACACTCTGCCCAGAGTAGAAGGGGGAGGAGAGAAAATGTTTGTTGGACGACAATCAAATCAATCCCACACCCCTCATATAGACACACTCTGCACTTATACGTGAACCTTATAAGCTCGTAGTGCTATAGCCACACACCTGCGCACGCACCCCTTACAGTGCCCAGGCGCTGCTGTGGGCACCTGAGGTTCAGTCCGGCAGCGATCTCTGGGGGAGTGCGTGGGACGTGCCTCAGAGTGGTCCCACTTGGGGGCCAAAGAAGCCTGCTCTTTACCGACCAACTCCCAGTGTCACTGGTTGAGACAGCTCCTGAGGGCGTGGACCGCCTGGCACTTGGAGCCTGGCCCATGTGCTGGCCAGCCAAGCATATCCCCGCACCCAGGAAGGGACGAAGGCCAAAAGCCAAGGCACTCTGTGTGGGAATCATGAGTGCCAAGGAGGGGATATGGGTGGGATACCAACAGCACCTCCCACTTACCATGGCGTGAGGTCAAAAACAAGTTTCGGCAGGCCAGTGTCCCCGGGTTTCAGGAGGCTTGTTTCTTCCAGCTGAGACCGGCCCACTTCCTTCCCAAGGAGCCCATTTCGGTCCTTTGTGATCTTGTGCGTGTTTCTTATTTTGAGTCCAAATCTGTGGCTGCCGTTCATGGGTCGCTCCTCTGGCTTGGCTACCTGGGACATCAGCTATTTTATCCAGTAGAGAGGATGCCAGATTTTTATGACCACTGCTGACCCCTCGGGCATCGAACCAGAGAGACGTGACCTGTCATAGCAGCTGCCATTTATGAAGTGTGATGCCTGGTGCAAACCACACACACGAGCTTGTTTAGGTCCCGCCGCGGACCCAAGAGACGGGTGCGGTGCCTTTCCCCATCTCACCAGAGGTGTGACCCAGTATGGCAGAGCGAGCACCTGCCTGGACACGGGTGTTGGAAGGGTGGCGCTGAGTATCTTTGCATATGTTTAAAATGGGACCTAGATTAGGCTGAGGTGTGATAGGCAGAATTCTAAGATGGCCCCCAAGATTCCCTTCCCTTGACGGTGGGCGAGACCTGTGAATCTGATGGCCGATGGCTCCAGCGATTAGGTTACTAATCATTAACTCTGAGCTGATTAAAAGAGAGGTCATCTCGGGTGGGCGTGACCTCATCAGGTGGGTCTTTTAAAGAAGACGAAGCGTCTGAGATCTTCCTGCTGGCCTCAAGGAAGAAAGCAAACGGCCACTCAGGGACCGCCTGTGGGTGAGGGAGGCCTCTGGGAGGACTCTGAGCTTCCCGGGGAAGTAGTCCTACGATTTCAAGGAATGGTTTCTGCAAAAACGTGGAATGAGTGTAGGTGGGGACCCTGAGCTGCCAGTGAGAGGCGGCCCCGGTTGGCTCCTTGAGTCCGGCCTGGTGAGCCCCTGAGCAGAGAACCCGGCAAACACGTGGTGGATTCCCGACCCATGGAAACCGTGGGATTTTGGATGCATCCCCTTAAGCCACTAACCTTCCGGTCATTTGTTACACAGCAGTAGGATGTGACTTTTGAGGCAAAAGAGGGCCCAAGGTGCCAACATGGCAGGGGGGCTCCCTCGCAGGCAATGACCCTGCACTGCACGACCCTGAGACGGGCTTCCCCCCATTCCTTCCACCTCACCCCAATCCGACCTCTGTTTAGTCATTTTTTAACTGTCTGTTCATGGCTTTGCCCCATTTTCTGTTGGGTTGTTGGTCTTTTTTTTTAATGGTTTGAAGAGCTTTTTAGCGTTTGGGGAAATTATTCTTTTGTTTTCATCATACTGCAATATTTCTCTCGGGTTCAACTGTCATTAAGCTTTGCTTACAGTCTCTTTGCTGTGCAGAAATTTTAAAAAATTTGTTGTTAACATTATCAAGCTTTTCTTCTATTGTTGCAGAAAGTGAAACCGGGAAAGACTCACGCGGCACCGGGAGTAACAAAGGGAAAGTTTATTTACGCATGCGGGTCCAGTGGAGTACCCTCTCAAAACCTCCGCCCAGAACAATAGCCCCGCGCTCCTTTTTTGTTGGGCCAAATGGGGAGGGTCCTGGGAGGCGTGGCACAGGTTTGGCGCGAAGGGGTTTACAGAGACGGGAGAGAAGCATTTACAGCATTAGTCAGGGCAATGGCATTTCATCTCTGGTATCTCAGCCTTGATTCCCTCTACACTATGACTTCTAGATTAGTATATTATCATTTAAAAGGCCATCCTTACTTCAGGGTTATTTTTAAAATTCTCCCATGTGTTTTCATATATCTTTGATCCATCTGGCCGTTACTTTGGAGTAAGAGATAAGGTGCAAAAGAGTGATTTTTTTTCCTTCGAATGGCAACCCAAATGTTCCAGCACTGTTTGCTGAGTAATCAATCTTTCCCCCAGTCTGAAATATTGCCAATTTCCATGTGTATTCACGTCTATTTCTGGGCTCTTTTCTGTTTCAGTAAAGGTTCTATTTATATGCCAGAATCACACTGTTTTAATTACTGCGATTTCATGTTAATAACTAGCAGGGCATGGTCTTTCTCAATGCACTTTCTTAGAATTTTCCTGATATTCTTGCATGCCATTCTCATGGAACTCAGAGTCAGCGTGGTACTTCCTACTCCTTTCCAAGTCCTTTTGGGAGTTTATTGGAATCAAATTAAATTTGTGTGGACTCAGATAGAGAGAATTTACACCCGAAAACATAGAGTCCTCTAGCCAAGAGCAGGGTACGGCTCTCCGTGTACTCACACCCCGCGAAGCACCTTGGTGCTTCCTACAGCTGGGTCCTCACTCCCTGTTGGGTTATTCCTGCGTATTTCACCTCCCGTGGCAGCTGAGAATGGGACCTTTCTCCTCCTTTACATGTTCTGGCCGGTAGCTCTCGGCCTGTGTGAAGGCTCTTATCTCTGTGTATTAGTTCGGTTACTGGCCACCTGCTAACTTCTCTTGGCCTCAGCAGTTGCTGGGGCTGCCCTTGGTTTTCCAAGTGCACCCTCCCTCCATCTGTAATGGCTATACCGTCTTCTCGTCGCCTCTTCTTCCTTTCCTTACCTCATTGCATTGCGGTTGCCTCCAGAGCATTGGTAAATATTAATGGCACAATGGACGTGACTCGTTTCTGCAGACTTGGGACAATGTCTAGTGTTTTCGCTATGGAGGCATCATCCTTTAATGGCTGCTGGGTTTTGTGTTGATGTTTAAAATCTGGAGTGACCTACACATGTCCTTTTAGGTAAGATCTAGTTCTCCTTCACCCGTTTCCTCCAAGCCCATCGGCTGGCCTCTTCATCCAAGTCCTAAGCTGGTGTCTCGACTTCTTCCTCAGGCTGAGTGCAGATGAGGCATCCAGATGTGCCTCCCCAGAACCCCTGGGAAGATGGCCCTTTGTCGGGAGGTCCCAGAGGAGAGTGAGAGTTAGTACAAGTTACCTCCCCACCCCCTGACCTCCCGAAGCCACATGAATCCATGTGGCACCAGCCCCCTTCCCCTCCCTACCCAGGAGGAAGAAGCTGCCACCGAACAGTAATCTGACCACCTGGCAGGAAGCCAGCCCAGCCCAGAGCCACCCTTTCCACTTAGAAGGACCCTGCGGCTGCCCCCACATTGAGGGAGGGCTCCTGTATGGTGGGGTGGGAGTTGGGGGGAGGGGGCACGGGCCTCAGGGGCAGCCAGAGGCTCTTCTGGAATCCTCCAGGCCTGGGTCAGTTTTTCAAAAGCAGGGAAAAGCACCAAACCGTGAAGGTCTCTGAGAATGAAATTTGAACTTGGTCTTGTTTGGTTGCTCGTCTGCTGTTGTTTAAACTGAATTTCTCTTAAGCGGAAAAGAATAACTGGAGAGCGCGGCACGGCAGCCAAACCAGCAGTGGGGCCCGGCCAGGCCCCTTCCGTTAGACATTTAAATGGGCAAAGGTTTGGGGGAGCCAGCAATGCGCGTGTGACCGGGGCCAAAATTCCTTGTAGCTTTCTTTGGAAATAAACACAGCTGCAGGTTAAAGTGTGCGCAGAACGGCCCGGAGTCCTGTGTGGTCTCCCAGGTAGACACACAGTCAGCATCAGACCCCAGGCCTCAGGCCAGAGCTCCGGAGCGGCTGTGGATGAAGCCAAGGGTGTGGCTGGAAACCCGTGCCGGCCTGAGGCGAGAGCAAAGAGCCCTTGGTGTTCGGGGCGGGCTGCGGGCCAGAGGAGCGGAGCAGAAGACCCAGTAGGAGCTGGAGGCCAGCCACAGAGCCACTGAGGGCTGTCCCCAGCGTGTGAGCCTGGGGCCAGGCAGCCCGGGTGGCGGGCCTGGTGGGGACACACACTGTGCCATCCGCCCTCAGAGCATGGGTGTCCCCACAGGTCCATGACCGCCTGGATCGCTACTGCTGTGGCTTCGAGCCCGAGCCCTCGGAGCCCTGTGTGGAGGAGGGGCTCCGAGAGAAATGCGGGAACCCGGCAGAGCTGAGGCTGGTCCACATCCTGGTACGTGCCCTCGTCACCCAGACCCGTTTTCCTGTCTCCTGCAGAAGATGCCCTTAGCGCGTTTCAGAGACCACATGGCCCTGGGGGTTCCCAATCCTGGTCCTTTTCGCAGCAGAGCCCTTTGTTTGAATAATGCATAAAACAGAAAAGTGGAGCTGTGAGACTGGCGTCGAGGTGTCAGGTGGGGTAGGAGCCTTTTCCGCCAACTCCGCTGTCCCCAGGAGATGCCAGGGAGCCCCGAAGACCCCTGGATGCAGAGTGTGAGAACTGTGTGTCTAGTCGGACATCCTCCTTGTGCCAGTCAGTGTGCAAATGGTGACCCGGCATGGGGAGGGCATTTCCAAGGCCGTCTGGCTGGTTGGTGGCAGTGACAGAGCTCTCTCCTAGGACCCCAATGGCTCACCGGCGAGGCTGGTTGGGGAAACACTGTGCTGCCCTCTTGAAACTGGAGCTCAGGGTGGGAAGTGCTGTGCCGGAGCCATCAGAGGGAGGGGGCTGGTGTGGCAGGATGGCCTCTTGTCCTGCACAAGGAGCCAGGGTCCCCCTGGGCAGAAGGGGCCCCTCCCCTAGTGAGGCCTAGTGTCCCTGCGGCCTCACCAGGCCAGCTGCTTTTGGAGGGTGGCTGTCAGCATGGTGTCCGGGGTGAGCTTCAGGCAAACCCCACCAGCCTGGAGGCGAGGGCCCCTGGTGGAGTTGCCGGGTGCTGGAAGTACGCCACCCCTGCCCCCAGAGTGGCTCTCGTCTTCCCAGGTCAAAGGTGAGGCGTGCTGCCCACCATTCAGCCTGGTGGCCAGCCATTTAACAGACCCTTTGGCCTTCAGAGGGGGCGGTCACCAGGCTCTGAGAGACAGACCATACTTGCCGCGTGGAGATAGGTGAAGAGGGAAAAGGGGCAGAAAGGGGGAGCCGGGGTTCTGGAAACATTCATAATTTGAACCAAGGCCACTGGAGAGAATTATGGGAAATTTCCTTGAAATCTTAGAGAATGTATAGGAATGGGGTGTGTGCATAGGGTGGAAGGAGGGGACCGGAAGAGATGGCCTTTTATTCCAAAACACGCCACGGTTGGAAGGTGCTAAAGAATTCCCTGCTGCCGATTTTAGTTCAGGAGGCGCTAAACTCTTCTCCCACGGAGATGGAGCCAGGTTGGTGCTCTTCCCGGGAGGAGAGTGTCGTGCGTTCTCAGTGGCGCTCAGGGGCACGCCCAGGTGTGTGGGCACAGGTGTGTGTGGGGGGGTGCTTTACCCCCTGCAGTCCTGCTAGGCAGTGTAACCTCTGCACCTACCGAGTCTCACCGTGCTCCTCACCCCCTTGGCCACCAGAGCAAGACTCAGTCAGTCCCTCTGCCTTGCAGTTTTGCAGGATGGCACTGGGGCTTGGGCCCGGTTTGAACCAGTCCCCTACTTATTAGCAGTGGGACCTTGTGCAAATTACTCCTTCATGCCTTTGTTTCTGTGAAATGCGGCTCACACTGGTGGCCCCCTTCTAAGGTTGCTGGGGCGGGGGGGGTTCATTGGGATGATGCCAGGAAGCCCTGAGCGGTGTCAGCACCTGTGGACCATCTGGACAAGAAGCAGGGGGCATGGTGGGACAGACAGCTCAGGGCCCCCCAAGCCCTTTCATTTGCCCTGACGGAGTCCATGGGCACCAACTAGGCTGCACCCTCGCCCACCTCTGCCTCTCCCTCTTCTTCTTCCCTGAGGTCCGGAGCAGCGAGCCGTCCCACCTGGCCTACATCGACAACGCCGGCAACCTTCAACAGCCTGAGCACAAGCTGAACTTCCGGCTGCTGCAGGGCATCACTGGGTAAGAGTCAACAGCGTTGGGTGGAGGTTCAGGGACTGAGGCTTCATGGCCCCGCTGTAGAACGTGGAAACTTGAACTGTGGCTCCCAAGAAGTCTGCAGTCCATCATTAGACAAAAGCCACTAGATCTGGGCCTTGGGAGCGGGTGTGGGGCCCTGGGGAAGCTGAGAGGGGATGGAGCCAGCAAGCCCTTCAACGCGCGGGTGGAGTGCCCCCAGCCCCAACCTCCAGAGGGCCTCCTGGCCCCACAGAGCACTGGCTGCCCCGCTGGGCTATAGGCAGGCTAGCCCTTCCCTTGCCCCGATGGAGGGCTGGCTAGCCTGGCACCCTGTCTTCCCTGCTCGGTCCTGGCAGGCAGCTTAGCCTTCCTGGGACTTTTTTCTCACATTTGCCAGGCAGAGCAGCAGGCATGGCACCGGGATGGCAGAGTTGATTCGCCCAGCAACTCTGTGGGATGGGACCCACCTGGAAGCTTTACCCCCTCCCTACTTCCACAGCTGAGCGGGAGGAAGAGTCCCTGATATCTGGTGATTGAGGGCAGGCGGTCCTTGGGATTTTGCAGGCTGACTTTGCCAGGGCTCCCCAGCTGTGTCCGTTCTAGCCATCTGGCTTCTCCTTTCTCTGAAACTCTCTGAGATCACTTTCGCTTTTCCTTTCCGTTCTGACAACGTTTGTCCAGGTTTCCTGAGTCTGCCGTGAAGGTTCTCCAATCAGGGTGTCTACAGAATATGCTGCTCAAGTCTCTGCAGATGGACCCGGTGTTCTGGGAAAGCCAAGGTGGGCGACAGGGGCTGAAGCTGGTTCTCCAGACCCTGGAGCGGCGAGCACAGGTCCTTCTGCAACACATCCGGGAGCACAACCTGACGGTCTTCAGGGACGAGGACCTGTGAGCCCCGCACCACCCAGGCAGGGCTCTCGCCTCGCTGGTGGGTGCTCACAACACGACCTGAGCGGATGAGCATCCGTGCTGATGACCACAATGCCTTGGGTTCACCCATCCTGACGACAAATGGGAAAAGCCAGAGCCAGAAGGGACCATGGATGTCATGGGGCGTGTCACCTGCCTGGGATGGTGGACATATGGGTGTCGGGTTTTCAGTCTCACCATATGCGTTTCTGCCCTCTCGGCTCTGGTCATTCACTTCCTTGCACCAATAAATACATTCAAGAATGTTCTATGGACTGTTCCATGTCCTGTAAAATTGTGCATCCTGTGTGCCTCTGCAGAGCTGGACAACTGTGTATATGTGTGTGTCTGTGTGTAGACGTGTGTAAGTACGTGTGACATGTGTACATGCCGCACACATGTATGAGATGAGCCTAACTAAGGGTCTTCAGAGAATTGTACTTGTGGCCCAGAGCTGCTCGGGTCGCAGGTTGACTCAGGTCTAAGAAATGAAACACTGAGCATTTTGTCTTCATAAGCTTTAGATGTTCAATTCCTATTCAGTTATGTTTTTGGTTTAAGGTCTATAAAAGTAATACATACTCACCAAAAACAAATTCATAAATAATAGAAGCACAGAAGATAAAATATACGAAAGTCCCAGAAACTTTCTAGAGATGTACATGGGTGTGTTTTCCTTACACTCACACTGCATGAAATTAAACTATTATAAAAGTAGTGTCATTTATGTCTGCAACTCACTACTTTTATTCTTGTATGTTTTCTATATTCTGCGTCAGCCACCTCGGTTGACCCAATTCTTTTTTTTTTTTTTAATAGGGAAAGTTTTCTTTTTAAAGATTTTATTAATTAATTAATTTATTTTTAGAGAGAGGGGGAAGGAGAGAGAAAGACAGGGGGAGAAACATCGATTGGTTGCCTCTTGTATGCACCCCAACCAGGGGCCAAATTTGCAACCCAGGCAGCCCTGACCAGGAATAAAACTGGCGACCTTTTGCTCCATGGGATGATGCCCAACCAGCTGAGCCACTGGGGTCAGGGCCACCCAGTTCTTACTGATGACTGCACGGAATTGCAAGGAGGGGACGTGCCATACTTTATTAGCTATTCTCGTTATGATGAGCATTAGGTGGCTCCAACTTTTTACCAATTATAAACAATGCTGCCATGAACATCTTTGCATGGTGTGCGATTATTTCTGTTAGCTATGTTTGCATAAATGGATTTCTACAGCAAAGGGTATATATGAGTATTGTTTTTGAGCGAAACTGCCAAATTGCCCTCCAAAATGGTGGTGTCAAGTTATACTCCAACCAAGAAGGAGGGGCCCGAATGTCTTCCCACTACCTCACCAGCACTTGATATGCTCCAGCTTTTTCTTTTTTCAGCTGATAGGAAAGCTATTTTTTAAACTGCATTTCCTTAATTATTAATGATGTTATCTTTTAATGATTTACTAGTCATTTGTATTTGGTTTTTTGTGAGTTGTCTTTTTCTCTTGAGATGTGTGTTCTTTCCTCGGTAATTTGTTAGAGATCCTTAAATCTAATTAGTGTAATCAGTCTTTTTCCTGTTAGTTATGTTATAAATATTTACTTCCAGCCTGTCATTTGTCTCTTGATTGTGCTTATGTTGTCTTTTGCCAAGTAGAAAATTTTAATTTCCATGGAATCTGTTTTACTTTCCCTTTAAGTCTTCTGAGTTTCATGCCTTCTTATCTCAAGACTATTGAAGTAATCTCCTATGCTCTATCCTAGTATTTATATAGAATTTCTTTTACATTATTTTTAAATAATGATAATTTTACCTTTTTAGTTCAGAAATGTGTGTATGAATGTGTGTGTTTTATGGAAACCTTTCATTATTTTTGTTGTCTTACCTTGGCTGCGATCCCCGGGGTAAAGTCGAATAAAGCATTCTCACCTGATTCCTGACTTTAATGGCAGCACCTTTAGAATTTCACCATTGATATTATCAGGTTTAAAGAAACAGTTTCCCATGAATATCTTTCATTAAGTTAAAAAAGTTTATTTGTATGCTTAGCTTACTGACTTCAAAAATGAAGAATGGAGATTGAATGTTATTAAATGCTTTTTCAATGTCTATTGAATGTATAGTTTTTTCTTCATTATTTTTTAATGCTGAATCATCT
Organism: Mormoops blainvillei; assembly: GCA_004026545.1. Lineage (NCBI taxonomy): Eukaryota > Metazoa > Chordata > Mammalia > Chiroptera > Mormoopidae > Mormoops > Mormoops blainvillei. Next base: position 84,399 of record PVJD01004414.1, read on the forward strand.
TGACATTTGGCTGAGGTATATTAGTCTTTTAGAATCTTCAGTATTTAGTTTGCCAATATTTCATTTAGAATTTTTGCATATATATTCATATGCGGCCTAAGATTTTCCTTTTCTGTGCACTCCATGATCCATTTATTATTAAAGTCAAGTGGACCTCATGAAATGGATTCAGAATTTTTCATCTTTTTAACATTCTGGAACAATTTAAATAGAAACTGTGTATTTTGCCAAAGTTTGATAGCACTCTCCCGTAAAACCGTCTGGGCCCGGTGCCTTTCTCTAGATCTTTTACGACCTTTTCAAGGCACTTCAGAGCTGAGGTGGGAGAGGGGCAGTTTCGGGGAGGGGGGCTACGAACATACAAACCACTCTCATGCTTGGCATATTCAGTGGGCAGAGGATGTAGCAGTGTCCTGAGCAAGATCTAGGCCCCTGGAAGGGGGAGTTTGGCTTCAGAAGGTTTAGGCATTCTCTTAAAAGCATCAATACATTTGTCTTCCTTTGACATCTTGTACTTTCTCCTCTCCCTTTTCCCCTTGGTTCTTTCCTAGGACACTCTTATCAGGGATGCTGCCCCTCCTGGGCTCAACCGGTGTCCATTTAACAGCCCCCACTTGGCCTCTGTCTGGAGTCCCCCTGCCCTCCCTCCTGCCTGATGACCTACCCTCAACCAGAGGTGGGAGTGAGACACGTGTCACCCCAGAAAGCATTAAGGAGACAGACACGTGGAGAAACGTTTCATCGCTGAAGTGGAGTTAGGGCTCTCCCACCTCTACGTGGGCACTCTTTATTTACACACTGCTGGACTCTGAGGCTTAGAGGGTAACCTAGGTGAAGGCGACCGGCTGGCACCCCACGGGGAGGCGAGCTGAGCCACACCCCAGAGCAGGTTTCCTCGACGTGGGAAAAGGTCAGTGTGGCTGCCTGGGAAAGGAGGGGAGATCTGTCCCATCTGCATGGGGTGTGTGTGGTTGGTGTGTGTGTGTGCACACGTGTGTAGAGTCCCCCTCTGAAGGTGCCACGCCAGGATCTTCCTGTCAGTGAGCAAAGCCCCAAGCTTCTGGCAAGCACTTCTGTGTCCTGATGTGAGCAGGTCTGCTCAGCTAGAAAGAGGGACCTTGGGCGGACACTCGATCGCCCTACCCAGCCTGCCCAGGGCCTGTGGGCCACCTGAGGCCCTGTGGGGCAGGGGTCAGCTGTCCCTGCTTAGCCCACCCAGCAAAGACACTACCTCAGGGCACACTCCCCTCAACACTGGCCTCTTCCTCTGGGAAGGCGGGCGGGTGAGGGAGGGTAGAGGGAGGGGCTCTAAGTCCCGCTCTGCCCAAGTCCTCAGAACTCCAGGGTCGAGCCCCAGCGCCTGCCTTGGCCAGTCCTCAGCTGAGCATGGCTCTAATTTGGGTGCACAGGCCTCTCAATGTGCGGTTCCCTAATAGGTGCCCCTTGAGTTCCTACCTTCTGCTTCAGAAAGCCTTTAAATATGTACCTGGATGGCTATATCTTTATCTATCCCTAAATGTTGTTTCTAGTTTTGCCTCTCAGAGGACTGGACTTGAATGCAGGAGCTGTGGGTTCAGATCTGGGGCGAGCGCTTGACAAATGTTCACTGAGAGCACCGCTATAAAAACCACTAACATTTAATGACTGGTCACTGTGTAGCAGGCGCAGTGACGGTGGTTCACGTGGTTTAAAGCATTGAACCTCACCACAACCTGATGGGTAGAAGTGACTAATTATTGTCTCCATTTTACAGGTGAGGCACAGAGGGGTTAAGTAACTTGTTCAAGGCCACCCAGCTTGCAGGTTCAAGGGCCAGAATTCAGACCCAGGCAGGCGCTGTGCTAACTGGTCTTGGGCCCAGGGCCACCACTGACAGATGTGCCCACCGCCCTCCCTCGCCCCTGTGACAGTGCCGCTTCCTCTAACCCCCTTGGATTCAGAGCTGATGTGGAGGCAGAGCCTGTCCCCTGGAATGTGGAGAAGCAAACGGAGACTCTGGCCAAGCACATTCTCACGCGTTTGGCCCCTGCCCACTGCTGTTTGCTGGCAAAAGCCTGCTCAGTGTATGGACTGCGTCTTTCCTGCAAACCTGAAACTTCATCTGCTTTTTATCCTCTTCCAAAAGCACACACAGCCTCCATGTGCACTGCCCACCCTGTCCCCCCTGCCCCCCGAGCCGTTACCTCTGGAACAAGGATGTGCCCAGTGAGGTAAACTGCCAGGGGTGGGGATGAGGAATTCCCACCAACGTCAGATGCTTCGAGGGCAGGAGCTGCCTTGGTCTGCAGTGCAGGGGGTGGGGGTGGGAAGGGCGTCTGCTCGGCTGCACGCTAATCAGCCTTCAGCAAGAGGCCCGACAGAGGGCTCCGGTGCGGCCATCACAGCCGCTGGCCACTGAACTGCCCGAGTGGCCTCACCCTTGGCCTGACCCTGTTCCTTTGCGCCCCACCCCAAAGACTATTTCAAGGAGAATGATGGCATTGCCAAGCAGGGGAGCTTGATGATGGTAACAGAGGTTCACGGCTCTCTAGGGGCAATTCCAACAGTCCCCATGCTCTGCAAAACCCAAGTTTTTCATCCAGCCGATGCCAGAACTCCGGTCCCGCGCTGCAGGGATATTCGTGTTTCACTGCAGAGACACCGCTGTGTGCAGCTCCTGGGTGGGACCTCAGCCCCTGCTGGGAGGATTGCATAATACCTGGTACCTTTCTCTGTCTGAAAAATTCACACTTCTGGATCATCTGGCCTCCAGGGTTTGGGTAAGGAATTCCGGAGCTGTCATAACTAATTTATTACAAGGCAGGTGCGGTGCTAAGAGCTTTACCCCGATGACTCCCTGAATGCCTATAGCAACCCCAGCTGCAGATCCTCACTGCAGATGAAGAAGCTCAGCGGGGCAGGGAGTGAGTTGCCCATGGCCGCACTGATAGAGACGGCAGAGTCTGCCGGTGAACCTGGGGGGCACCGCCTGGCATGAACCGAACACGGACAGCGGCCTCCATGCCAAGTGCTTTACTTATGTTCCTTATGGCAAACCTTCAAAGCAATTCCAAGTAGGCTTTATTGCTCCCACTTGACAGTCAAGGAAACCAAGGCCCAGAGAGGTTGAGTTACTTACCCAAGGTCACAGAGCAGGTAACTGGTGGAACTGGGATTTGAACCCTGGGCTCATTTGACTCCAGAGCCTCTGCTCCTCCTTCCCTCCCTCTCTTCCTTCCTTTCTTCCTCCCTCCCTCCCTCCCTCCTTTCCTCCCTCCCTCCCTCTTTCCCTCCCTCCTTCCCTCCAATTCATTCAAAAAATCTCATTGAGCATATTTCCCCAGAGAACATACAATTTGGAAAGAATTAGAGGCCGTGTGCTGTGGTTGGCCACATGTTCCAGATGTTTGGAGACAGGCCCAGTTTTACATGTTCCATCTGGTCATCAGAGCGCGTGTCTTGGCATTCTGTTTGGAAAGCAGGTCCCTGTAACTGAGGACACAGCTGTGGGCCTGAGGAGCTCAGAGGACGGCACAGGAGATCAGGAGGGGAAGGAGGCCTTGGTGAACATCCTGAGGTGTTTCCCCATGGCCCGGGCTTTCGGACATCCCACCTGAATGCCCGAGGCTCACCGGCCAGCTCAGGTAAGCCCCTTCCTGCAGGCCCACTCCTGGACCACCTGCAGGCAAGAACTATCTTTAGGGTTTTGGGCTTTTCCATGGACAGTGGCCTTTCTTCCCCTTGAACCTGCCCGCACTGTGCCCCAAGGCAGGGAGGCAGGTTTCTTATGATCCCTCGGAGGGATGGTGTGGAGTTCCCCCCACCCTTGGCATCACCGGCCCTCCTGCGCCACACCAGGGACCTCTGCTAGCCCACCTGGGGTCCTGGCTAGCACCGCTCAGGGGATGCTCATTTTGGGGATGGGGCCTGGTAGGGCACTTGGGTATGGGGGGCTGGAGGCTTTCTGGCGGTGAGTGGGGGAGCTGCGGTAACCTCTGGTTTTGTCCAGTTGATGAGTCACCAGGTCTCTGAGGAAGTTAGACAGGGAGGAAGGCATCCCTGGGCAGAAACTCAGATTCTACTCAAGAGCAGAGACCGAGTTCAGTTTTGGTCCTCGGGATGTGGAAGGTGACAAGCTGAGGGAAGGGCTCGACATCAGGATTGTTCACCAGGGAGGCCTTAGGGAAGAGACGGCAGTGTCAGGCAGGGAGACAGATGGCGGACGGAAGCCCAGGGAACCCCAGAGGGGGTGGGATATGATTGTAGGGGTGCCGGGGCGGGACACACACCAGGCTTCCTTGCTGATGGAGGTGGCCCACGTGAGACGTGATCCGTCTCCCAGCTCCCAGCCTCCTGCCCCAACCTTCACTGAGTCATTGATGGGTTGATGTGTTTAAGAGGCAGATTTCAAGCAAACAGCCTTGAAAAATAATACCCTTAAATGTTAAGTGCACTTTAATAATCCCTATATAATAACAAAGAAATCTTGCCTACTAATTTCTGAAGTTTAAAAAAGTACAAATATGGGGATGATGGAAATTAACCCACACTGTGTAGGGGTCGGGCATACATGGGTGAGTGCATTGGTCAAACTCATGCATTTCTACACCAGAGACCTCTGTATTTCACCATAAGTTAACTAAACACCAATATGAAAAATTATGTTAAAAACAAAAAGAAGCAAGAGAAGAAAAGCCGGCAACACTCAGAGCTATCAACAGGTGGGCTTAACGGATGCTGCGACTTGGGGAAGGGGCACCAGTCTCTCTGTGAGTCCACACAACGGTAAGTTCTCCAGCCAACCTGAACCTTCCTTGTTTTCAAAGGATAATGTTGAGTGACATGGTAAAGCGTTCATGTTATACTGTTAAGAGAAAAAAAATACCAGGACAAAGTTTCACATAAAGCAGGATTTCAGATTCAGAAAAAGTGACTTGGACACAGGCAGAAACCCAATCGTTCAGCAAACCAAGGTACCATTCCTGAAGCCCCTTCTGTCACAATGCGCAGACACAGACACCCACACTGAGCTGTGGGCGCCCCCTTGTGGGGGTAGAGTGCCTTCTGCGAGGAACCTCCAGGGCAGCAGAGCTGGGGCTGGGGGCCGAGGCAGCCCTAATTACCAGACTGAGGGGACACACACGGGGTTTCCCACCCCTTATATATGTCATGTACATATATAGAAAGTGTGTAAAAAACTGGCACTAACCTCCAAGTGGAAGCTGACGCTTGCTTACACGGACAGCCACACCGTGTAACCCCGAGTTACAGTAACCGCGTACCTCAGAGGAAGACACTCCCCACCTCCCAGGTCAGCGCCCCGCCCCCCGCCCCGTGTTCATCCAGTCATTACCCCTTTTCCCAGTAACCACGATTCTCCACTGCCACGGATTGGTTTTCTTGACCTAGGAGTTCATATAAATGGAGTCATATGGTATATATCCTTTTGGGTCTGACTTGTCTGTGAGATTTACGTTGTTGCATGCACTCAAAGTTTATTCTTTCATTGTCGTGTCCTTTGCATGAATTTAGCTGTTGGTGGACCTTTGGGTTGTTTACAGTTTTTGCCTAATCAGAGCTGGGAATATTTTTATACATCTTTTGATGACATCAGTACTCATTTCTTCGGTATGTATCTAGAAGTGGAATTGCTGAGATAGATGGTAGCTGAAATATGTGTCCAGCTTTAGTGGAAACTGCCAGTTGGCTCACACGCCCCAACTCCCAGCAGGGTCTCAGACTTCTGATTGAACTGACTCATTACCAGTGGCTTCATGTGGCAGTCTGGGATGGTGGCAGGTGGAGGGTACAGTTAGAGAGAAAGATATTTTGGGTAAAAACAACGTTACAGATACATGCCGACCACAAAAACATGCCCCTCGGATCCCCTGCCGTGAATCCGAGCCAGCACTGAGACCGACCTTCCCACGACGGCTTGTAGCCAGTGATCAGGACACACGTCGGGTAGACAGCCCTGGCTAAGAAGCCCGATTACCCTGGCGCACATCTCTCAGAACAGAGCGGTAGCCTGAGACTCCCTCCTTGTGCCCCGCTTTCCCTCGCTCCTTCACAGAAGTCAGGCCTGCACCAGAGTCTCTCTTTGAAGGAAAGGCTAAGACTCTTTCTCCTCTAAGGACAAATATGACCCGGGGTTAACTTTCTAGCTCTGCTTCCAGGGAAGCCAGGTAAAGATGGAATGTCAGATATTTATCTGGCAACACCACTGATGGTAAACTTGACCTCTGCTAGATAAGCCACATCTGGACTGGGGACTAGAATGAATGAATGGCACACCTGGGAGGACATCAGAGCACCGGCTCCCTGCATGCGGGAACTCTTACAACCAAGCATGTACCCTGAGGGACCCTGGGACCTGACTGTGAGTTGTTTAAGTGGTAATGGCTCCTGTGGGGCTTCCAAGCCAAGGTGTCTCCCACAACTACCACTGTGGGGCTCGTCTCATTGTCCTAGAGCAGTCACTTGCGGGGCGGGGGGTGGGCAGCCAGAGAATGGCCCCTGGCCTAGCGTGAGGACCCCTCTGCTGTGGAAGGTGAGAGCCTGATGCTGCCTGGCCACCCTGCTGAGTGTCCTGTCCTACGTCCTTCTGAGTGGATCCCATGCCAGGGGTGGTCTGTCATGGTCTCGTGAGTGCGAATTTCCAGTTGACCTTGAGAATCACTGGTGGTCACTGCTCTTCCTCACCACACCCTCTCCCACCCACTCCCAGGCTTCCATCCCACCTAGGAGGAAACGTGACCTTCACCCAGCAGTCAGGGTGAAATGCAATAGCCGGCCTCGCTTCCCAGTCCTAGATGCTTTCCCTCTGCAGTGCCCCCCTGGTTGATAATTGGGACTAAAGACCATCTCCCAGCCCCACTTCCTCCCATGCAATAAAAAGACTGGACCAAGATGTTTACAATCATTTAATGCACGTCCTTTGCTGGGCTACAGGTGAACTGTATGGTGATTGAAACTGTTAAACCACCTGCCCGAACCACCACATCATCTATTACTTGCAGCTTCCAGAAGCCTGGGTACCAGCCAGCAAGACTCGGTAGGGACCAATATGATCACCCAGACAGAGAGGATCTGTAGGACTCTTACCTTCTTCCTCCTCCTCCTCCTCACGCTAAGGACCTTCTCCAGTGGTACGGATGCTCAGGATGGGAGGAGGGGACGGGGGCAGGGGGGTCCCATTGCAACGGGGCATAGAGGGGTGCTGCAGACCTCCCCCCCCAGATGCAGTAAGAACACACAGAGGCACAGGCCCGGGGCAGGCCTGCTCAATAAATAAACAAACGATTCCCAGAAGCCACCATGGGGTGGAGGGAGCGGGCCCAGGGGCCCTGGCCTGGGAGCGCCACCTGCCCGAGGCCTTGCCCCGGCGGCCCGCTACGTGCTGCACACCAGCACGTCTGCGAAGGGTCCCAGGAGGAGCTTGTTGAAGATGCAGCGGACCCACACCAGGTAGGTGGTGAAGGGCTTGATGTTCTCGGTGAAGGTGTGGTTCTGCAGGGCCAGGATGTAAGGCACGTAGGTGTTCTCCCCCTGCTCCTGCAGCCACACCTCATACTTCACCTCCCTCACCTTCAGGTACTTGAGGTTCCACGGGATCTGCCAGGAGACGGTGAGGCGGGCCTCGGAGGCACCCTGCACGGACGCCTGGCACCGCGCCTCCCGCACCTTGCCGGGGTAGAGGCCAACGGTCCATTTCTGCTTCCGTGGCCCTGGCCGGCCCTTCACCACGCGCCGTATGGTTTGGATGAGGGATGGGATGTCCACCTTGGTGTCCTGGTAGATTCGGAACAGCCACTCGGGGTTGCGGCAGCAGAGATGTCGTGGGACCTCCTGGCTCTGCAGGATACGGGCCTGCTCGGCCTGGTCTAGGTGGGCAATGCCCCCCTGGTCCCAGGGCCGCTCAGGGTGTGCGACCGTGTTCTCTGGCACCATGTTCCTCCAGGCGACATAGTGAAGGTCCATGCCTGGCAGTGTGGCCAGCGTCTTATAAGGAGTGTAGTGCTCAGGGTTGACCGCGTACGGGAAGAGCTCCACCACGGTGGCGCCACGCGGCAGGAAGAGGGCCGTGACCAGCTGCGCCCCATGCACACTGACCAGCATGGAGGCGTTGCTGACCAGCCCCACAACATCGGCAAAGGCGTGGTCCTCCAGGGACACCGTGACCGTCTTCATCTGGAACTCCTGGGCCAGCGCCAGCAGCAGCTCCGCCTCATTCAGGATGAGTCTGTTCTGGGTGCGGCTGAAGACCAGAATGTACTCCTCGCCTAGCGGGCCCCCCGCCTGGCTCACGTTCAGCTTCTCCGTCATGAACCGCGCAAATTGCCGGATCTCGTTGCCGGAGACCAGGATGTTGGCCTTCGGGCCCTGAGGCTGGACGAAGCCGTACTGGTACCAGGTGGTGATCTTGGACAGGCCCACGAACGCGTGGGAGAAGCACAGCAGGCGGCCCAGGGTCTTCAGCTGCGCCCGCAGGAGAGGCTGCTTGGGGCTAAGGAGCTTGTAGAGGTCGAAGTGCGCGCCCTCGCCCCAGCCCTCCATGAAGAAGAGCCGGGCCTCGTGGGCCAGGCCGGGGAACTGGCGCAGGGTGTAGAAGAGGGGCAGCAGGTCGTCGTGGAAGACGTGCATGAGGTTGTCGGGGTTGAAGCGGTTGGCGATGAGGGCCACATCGGGCACGAACACCGGCTTGGGCAGGAAGCGCAGGGCGGCGGCCGGCAGCTCCACGAAGTTGAAGTACTGGGTGTTGTGGTCGTCCACGGTGGACAGGTCAAGCAGGGCTGGCTGGAAGCGCCGGGAGCCCAGGTTGGGCAGCATGACGGAGGCGTTGCCGTGGAAGAAGATGAACTCCTCGGCCTCGTTGGAGTAGCAGAGCCACTTGAAGCGGCAGATGCGGTCGGTGTGCGTGCGTCCTGTGCACACCATGTGCGTGCCGCCCTCCACCAGGCTCTGCAGCGCCCTCGGGTAGTCAATCCTCAGCGCGGGAGCCGCCTCGGGGGCCTGTCGGCTCAGGGCCAGCTCCTCCTCCAGGCTGGCCGCATGCTCACGCAGACGCACGTGCTTCCACAGCACGGCCGCCAGCACCGACACTAGCAGGGCATTGAACACGGCCGACAGCTGCATCCTAACACTGCCGCCGCCACCACCGGGCCCTAGTGAGAGGATAGCCGCTGGGAAGTGCCGCAGGCCATCCCTGCGGGCACCCTGAGCACCGACTGGCAAAAGCCTGCAGGAGAGAGGGACAGGGGACAGGCGTTGGCACAGTTTGAAGTTGCCGCTGTGGGCCAGGTGCTGTGCTTGGCTCTGGGTCCTGGACACAGCAGGGGACCCATGCACCGTTCCGCACACACTGGCAGTACAGTGGGTTAGACCGCCAATCAAAAGCACTTACTCCCCCACCCCACTGCTTGCCCGGGGCAGTGCACACCTCTACACCTTGACTTTGGGCTTGGCCACATAACATGCTTTGGCCAAAAAAGAAATGATAATCAAATAAATCACTATTACAAATGACAGAATTCTGGAGAGTAAAAGACCCATAGATTACTATTGAAAAAAGATTAAAAAAAATAAAGCTCTCCCTGGGAGGAAGAGAGGCAGTTTGTACAGCACAAGTTGATGAATGTTTTGCTCTGATCATACAAAGAACAGCTTCCAATAGAAAGTAAAGCTCAAACCCACACACCTGGGACTATCAAAAAGCAAGACCCCCCAGAAACATGAGGCGAGAAGAGAGGACAGACCCACCTCCAACCTGAGTGGGCACCTCTCCAAGTGAGCATTCTGCTACCTGCCCCGCCCACACCCACGCACGCATGCACGCACGCGCGCTTGCACATGCCCCTTCGGTGAAGGCAGGCTTGGCAGCAGGGGGGTGATGTGGGGCGGGGCCCCCAGGCCGCGCGGCCCCGCAGGGTTTTCCCTTGGGCCTAGGGGCTGTGTGCAGTAGCCAATCCAATGAGCTCAGGCCTTGGGGCAAAGCTTATGGGAACCAGGCGACATGGGGGTTGGGGGTCTTGTGGGGCAAATGGGCAACTAGGCAGGAATGAGTCTTGGAGACTGGGGATGGGAGGGGACTGCTTATCACTCGATGCTAAGTCCTCCACGCACCCCCTAAGATCTTCTGGACTGGTGTTGACAGAAGGCAGGATGAATACAGGAACCTTCCCTGGGCACTTCAGGCTCTCAGGTACCCCTCAAAGGGGAACGTGGAAAGGACGGTTGGCTAGGGATAAAGAGAGCATTTTTCCGGAAATAGTGGGGTGTTAAAGCACGGGCCCTGAGCTCGGAGCGCCTGGGATTCTCAGTTACGGGCCAGGCAGCCTGCAGCGACGCCTGGTGGGAACAGATGCACCGACACCACCCTCCCCAGGTGGGAGAGCTCCGAGGCGTGGTCACACCAGCTGCCAGCGCTCCCTAAGGGTGCAGCACTTGCCACAGTGGTGGCAGGCCTGGTGCGCACCCTTGTGCCTTGCCCTGTCTCACTCCTCCGCTCCCCCATTCAGGTTCATTGGGAACCAGTGCAGATAATCTCTTTGCACTTGAATCCTTGCCTCGGGATCTGCTTCTGGGGCAACATGAATTATACGGATACTGTAGTATTTCACCACCGTGGAGACAGATGAAGAGCCACCCTTGGACTCTTACCTGCTGGGAAGTCACCCAAGGTGATGTAGGCGACACCCAACAAGTCCTGGGACAGTCATGGTCATTACAGGCGACCCCCACTCCCCTCTGGGTCCCCACCCCCCAGCTGCTCTGCATAAACCAGTAGAAATGAACGATCAAGCAAAATCTTCAGAAAGGGCTTCAGAGGAGAACAGATGGGGGCAAAGAGCACATTCGTCAGACCCCTAGCTCTGAAGAACGTCAGAGGGGCCTTCCCCCATCACCACATAAAATGCTCCTGGGTGATAAACGCAGTTCCCTGGGAGGAAGATACAAAGTGGCGAACAAACGGGCCAAGTCGCTTAGTGGGCCACAGCCCCAGTGGCGCCCCCTTCCTTCGGGCCAGTTTTCACCGTTCCTGGGTCTACCAGTGCCTGGGCTGTGTGACCCGGGGAGCAAACAGCCCGGTCACAGCCCAGGGTAATGAGGGTCCAGCAGGCAAGTGGCCTGGCGGCACCTGCTCACATCGGCCTGCTCGGGCTGCAGAGCAAGGGCCACAGGCTGGCGGGGCTGAGGCAACAGCAATTAATTTTCTCAGAGCTCTAGAGGCTGCAGGTCCAAGATCACGGCGTCGGCACGTTTGGCGTCCCCGAGGCCTCTGTCCTTGGCCTGCTCGCTGTGTGCTCTCATAGCCTCTTCTCCGTGTGCGCACAGCAAGACGAGGCCTCTGGTCCCTCTCCCTCGTCCCATAAGGACACCAGCCCTATCCAATCAGGGCTTATGACTCATGTAACCTTCATTACCTTCTCACTGGCCTTTGGGGGTGAGGGCTGGACTACGTGAATTCGTGGCAACACAATTCGGCCCACGGCGCTACTCTGCTGGTCTGTCCAGAGAAGCCAGAAACCCACTTAAATGTGAAGGGTGCGAACGTGTAACTTCCGGCAACGATTCACAGTGAATGAAGATGACGTTCAGGGCCAAGGGTTGGGCTGCCGGCCTCCCCAGCTGCACGACCGCCAGACCCGCTGCCGTCCACCAGCCACTCCTCCAGGAGCGCGGCTGTGGAGGCCGGGGACTGCCAGCCCCCGCCAGCCCCAGGCTGCAGAAGACCCAGCCGGCCAGGACGGTGTCCATGCCAGATTCTGTTTCAGCATGTTTATTTAGTCCCTGAAAAGCGCCGTGATCCGGGGTGCGGCCTGAATTACCAGTGCTGCATGATGGAGGCTCTCGGTCCTGCACGGATGTGTCTTGCACCCTGTGAGTTAGAAAAGTGCAAACGAGTTCTAATTCCTCAAACATCCTCAACGTGATCTCTCCAGCCCCCCCCCCCCACCTTTTGTTACCAGAAGCAGCACATAAAGCTGGGACTGGCAACGTACTGCTTGGATGGGTCCCCAAATGAGGCATTTACGGGGGAGCGGGCTTTCTGACGAAAGTATTTAACCCTCTGCCGAAGTGTGGGCAGCCTCTGCATGCTCCTTGTAAAACTTAGCGATTAATTGAGCGGGCATATCTAACACTTCGTTAAGTGTTCACATTCTTAGGCTAAACCTTTAACATGGATCCTGTCTCCTCGTTTCAGTATAAAGGGCAAAGCTGGCTCAAAGCTGGAGACATTAATCCTAGGTTGACAGCTGGCGACTGGGACTCGGCCTCCTTATCAATTAACAGGGATGGAACACCTTCAAAGACAAGGACCCCAACAGAATCCTGGCCCGTGTGACTCGGGTGCGATGGGCGGTGTCGGGCTTGGCTGAGGACGGCCCAGGCCCCAAGGTCGCCAGCCCAGGCAAGAAGACAGTGGAGCAGGCGGGGGCAAGCCCAGCCCCCACCAGCTCGCCTGCACCTTCTCACCAGCCCCCCAGCGCAGAAACCTTCGGTCGCACAGCCTGCTCTGACGCCATCTGGTTTTTCCTGGCACCCAGTCACCTGCAAGTTAGAGCTGCTGGCGTGGTCCTCTCTGGCATTGCAGAGCGGCAGGACAGCGCACCCGTGTGGCCATAACAGGGATGCCAGCAAGGACCAGAACGGTGGGAGCCTCTGCTGAGACGCTCCAACAGGTGACACGGCGCACGCCTGCGTCAGTTTCTCCAGGTGAAACTGCAAGGTCAAATAGAAGCCATTCTTACAGGGAATGCTCAGACCCCAGTGTGGACACATAACCAGTGGGCCCCCGGGGCCGGTTTGAGAGGACTGACACACCAACAGGGTCAGAAGACAACTCATTACAGGAAGCATAAAACACTTACGAAGGAGCGCAAAGTGCACATGGGAGAGCACACTGGTCGGCGCTGGGGCCCGCCAGAGAAGCGACCTGGGGGACGAGCAGGTGTTCAGCATGGTTTTGGACATATTCTGGTGGTCACGGGGGATAAAATGAACATCTCTGTTAAGTGCTCACATGTCCCCATGGGCAATGACCGCTACGAATCTGTCCACAGCAGGCATCACCATGCCCAGTGATCACACCTGCCCACTCAGCAAGTCCTGAGGTCACGAGGCTCGTCACCCACCCTAAGGCAGTGATGGCCAGGCCCACAGCTGCATGGGCACTGCATTACAAGACAGGCAGAACTGGGGAGCCCGGGCTGCAGGCCAGGCATGCGCAGTGCCCAGAGAAGGCATGGGGTGAAGCTGCCAGGGCCCCTGTGGAGCCCCATGGGCTGAGGTAACCAACTGCAAAGCCCTCTGCAGGTCAAGCTGCATGATGAGTGGCCAAGGCACTGGTGGTCCCCCTACAAGCCACCCAGGGAGCCTGGAACCCAACATCGGCAAAGGGAGGGAGGGGACATGCTTTGGCTTGGGTTTTCTTTTTTTTTTTTCTATATTTTTTTAGAGAGAGGGGAAGGTAGGGAGAAAGAGAACGAGAGAAACATCAGTGTGTGAGAGGAACATCAATCGGCTGCCTTTTGTGCACCCCCAACCAGGGACTGAGTCTGAACCCAGGCATGTACCCTGACCAGGAATCGAACTGGCGACCTTTTGCTTTGCAGGATGACGCCCAACCCACTGAACCACCGCAGTCAGGGCTGGCTCGGGTTTTCCTTTGGCCGCTTCACCATCCTAACAACAACAGCAACACCGGCCAGTTACTGGGAGTCAGGTTCTCCACTTCGCAGTGACAGTCTGCGTTTTATAGATGGTATAATCACAGCCGGGGTTTGGACCTGCCCAAAGTTACACAGGGAACAACCAGGAGGCTCGAACCCAGGCCGGCCGGCTACAGCATCTGGGATCTTATTTTTTTTCTTCTTTCTAATCTGGAAATAATTCCAGACTTAGAAAAAGTTGCATAATACAGAGAACCCTCCTACAGATTCACCAACTGTTAATTCAACATATTTTGTCATTCTCTCTCTTTTCTGAAACACTTAAAAATAAGTTGTAGACATCTTGCCCCTCCAGTCCTTAGTACTTCGGCATGTATTTCCTAAGAATGAGAACATTCTCTTATGTAACACGAATACGGGAAATTAATATTGATATGAGATGACTGTTCATCCGTGGTCTCTATTCTGTGGCCCAGGACCCAATCCAGGGTGAAGCGTGGACCCAGTTATCAAGTCTCTCTCTAGTCCCCTCTAGTCCGGGGCAGCTTCTCAGTCTCTCCTTGACTTTCGCGACCTTGACCCTTGTAAGAGCGAGGGCCAGTTATTTCCTAGTCTTTCTCTCAACGTGGGTCCGTCTGACGTTTCCGCGGGAGCAGCCTCTGGCTCTGCCCCTTTGTCAGGAGGCAGAGCCTACGGACCCAACCACAAACACGATGCCATCCCACGGGGTGGTCGGGGTCAAGAAACGGTGCCCTGCGTGGGGTGCTCAAAGAGCGGGGTACGTCCCTGGAGAAGAGAAGCACCTGGACCCGGGGCAGTCTTCCGACCCCCGAGGGTCTGTGCAGCGTGAGCGAGGGTGCCCCAGGGCGGTGGGCTGCAACCCTTTCTATCTGACTGGATGCTCATGCCCGATGGAGCCACATGTACCCCGGGGCCCCGGACATTAGAGGGGACTTCGGGTACACCGAATCCCCAGCAGCTGGCTGCCACCCTGCCCCTGCCCCTAGCATAGCTATGCAGGCTGGCCCAGGGCCCTGAGGTGAACCTGCAGAAAGAAGTCATGGGGTGGGGGTGGGGGTGCAGGGTGGGGCAGGTGGGGCAGGGTCTAGTGAGGAGGTAGGAAGAGGACTTCTCCAAGGGTTAGAGTTGTCTACACACGGAGGGACCGGCCGCTTTGTGAGTCCGTGCCTGGAGGTAGGCCAGCGAAACCAGACCAACCGGTGAGGGCTACTTCACAGGTACAGAGAGGCACGGGTCATGGGTCCCGCAAAGCAGGGCTCCTGTCGGGACTCCTGGTGGGACCCAGGATCAGCACCGCCTGGGAGATGAGAGATGCAGACTCCGGGGCCTCCTCCAGACATGCTGAGCCAGCACCTGTGTGCCCAGGGGATTCTTTCACGTGCCAACGTTAAGAAGAACAGCTCGGAGGTTTTGCTGACACTCCCCGGCTCTGCCATTCCCTGCTTCTCAATACCCGGCAGGGCATTTCTGTCCAGCCCAGGGTGAACCACCGATCTGACAGAGGATGACCCACCCCCCTCCATCAAGGCTCAGTAAATTCTGTCCCCAGACTCGGCTGAGATGACACACAAACCCGCACGCCAGGGCACACTGAGAAACCTGCCACACTTGCAGCACCCTTTGGAGGAAAGTTTCCCCAACCCACTCCTTCTCCCACAAGCTGCACGAGTGGCCAAAATCCACCCTGGGTCTTCTCTCAGTCACGGCTGTAAACGGAGGAAGGGCAGAGCCTGGGTGAGTTCAAAGAGACAACACAAGCAACTACCAGAGGGAGACAGAGGGAGAGGCCATATCCAGCGGTGGCTTGTATCAGGTGTCCATACCCACTGGCAGAGGGAAGGAGGCCCCCTGAGAAATGAGCCCCTGAACAGAGCAAGGCTGGACCGCTTCTCTGGCTCCTTAAGGTGCCTCCTTACACCCCTCTTGGAAGCTCCGGGACCCAGCACAGCTGTGGCCACTCCTGATGCCACCCCAGATATGCCAGACTCCAGTCACAAACCTCGCCTGCTGGAGAACCCCGCGTGGTCTCATCACCAGGTGTGTCTAAAACAACCCGACACAAGATTCTGGACTGGGAACAGCAGTGACAGTGGCAACACGGCAGACCAGGGTCCCCAAACCCTCCCTGGGCCTGGCTCAGGGCGGAGGACCCAGAAGGGGCCCCCTGTTACACTTTTCAAAATGGAAAAGAGACAGCTCTTAGCATGAGATTGTGCCAACGGTACTGACCTTTGGCAGAGGGAAAAGTCTGACCCTCTGACAGACGCTGGGCCCCGGGACAGAGGAAGCCACCCAAAACGTAAGGATGGACTACAGTCCCTGCTAGCTCAGGAAAAGAGGATGCCAGCCTCTGGGCAGAGGGTGGCGATCAGCGCTCGCACCGTCTCACGTTACTGAGTGTCTCCTAAGTGCCAGGGATTGTCCTCAGCCCCGTTCCTGCCCTTTTTCATTGAAACCTCACAAAAGCCCTCCTCGCAGGTACCAGTACCATCTCCGTATTCATTTACCATGGAAAGGACTGAGGCTTAGTGGAATTAAGTGCCTGGCCGTAGGTCTTCCAGCTCAAGCAGGGGTACCAGGATTCAAATCTGGGTCTGACTCCAGGGGTCGTGCTCTCCAGCACTGTATTTATCTGCCGTCAGACTCGGAGTCACAATGGGCGACAGAGAAGCAGGGTAGACCTCCGAGCACGGAGTTTTTATCACTCGAGGGCAGAGCAGGTGTGGACAGCTCTGGAACCGCAGACCCACAGACCCTCGACTGCAACTTATCAACCCGAGGCTTCCTCCGTGTAATTACACCCCAGTGGCCCGGCGCGGAGCAACGGACACTGGCAGGAGGCGCACCGCGCTGTGCTGCCCCCTCCCCCAAGGGAGCTCCGGGCACCCACTGCTGTGACCATTATCCCACCTGACCTGGTGCCACGCTGAGAGGGGTAAGCCATCGACTCGGAATTACAAAATCCCACTTTTTAGAGCTAAAAGAGCCTTAGAAGTGATCTGCTCCAACTCTATTTTAGAAAAGAGGTCTTGAGAGGCAGAGTGGACCCTCACAGGCAGCCAAGATTAGGACAGCGGCGCTGGCTCAGCCCGCGGTTCTGGCTCAGCCCGCGGCTCCTCCTCATACCCAGGCGCACGGGTGGGCCTCCTCCCCTCCCAAAAGCAACAACGGGCCCAGAAAGAGGAAGACAGCTCCGAGACCCTTCCCAGCCCCTAAACAAGACCGCTTCTTCGCACAACCAAGCTCTCCAGGTCGCACCAGACTGCGGCCTCCCCCAGCCCCACGCGTCCTTGCTTCAGCCGCCGTTCCTAACACGGCGTCGCTCAGGCTCACCCGGTGGACAGCCTCCTCCGGCCTCACAGGACCTCAGACGGGGGCAGGAAACACACAGCCGGGCCACTGGTTCCGGCGTCTGCTCCAAGTGGTATGAAAACACCCCAGTCCCTGACAGGACAGGCAGCCCCAGGTCACGACTGTGTGTCAAAAGCTGCAAAGAGTGGGAGGCGGAGAGTTACACGGCACCAGTTCTGCAGCCGAGATGCCGGGATGTGAGCTCCTATCCCGTCGTGACCCTAGACCATCTCTTCTTCTGCCTTTTGACCTACAGAGAGCCGTACATAATTAATATCTACACCTTGATGAGTTTGGAGATAAGTGTACACCTGGGAAACCACCGCCGTAATCCATATGCCACAAGCCTATCCATCGCCTGCAAGTTTCCTCCTGCCCTCTTACTATTACTATTATTTTTGTGTGTGCGATAAAACACTTAGTACCTAAGATCTATCCTCTTAGCAAATTTCAAGTACATACTAATACATAAATATCATTAACTGTAGGTGCGATGCTGTGCCGTAGATCTCAGATGTAGTCGTTTGTGTGCCCGAAACTTTGTACCCTCTAATACCTTCCCATTCCCCTTCTTCCAGGCCCTGGCAACTGGCCTTCCATTCTCTGCTTCTACGAGTCTGGCTGTTTCAGACGCATCACCGAGGCAGCGTCACGCAGCATTTGTTCTTCTGTGTCTGCACGGGCCCGTTCTTGACCCCTGCCAGCCTCCGTTTCCCGGTTGGAGTGAGAAACGGGCGCAATGAGACCTACATCTCCGGGTGGTTTTGTGAATTCAAAGAGATGACACAAGCAAAGAGCATTGCTGGACAATTATTTTTATGCTATCGCTCTTAGTCACAATGATGATCTAACAACTCCCATTCGCTGGCTCTTACTCTCCGCCGGGCGCCACATTCAGTCCCTTACAATGAATACATTATCCCATGTATTCATTTCACATTTGAGGACGCAGGCACACAGCTGTTAAGTGAATTTCCCGGTGTCACACAGCCATTAAATGGTGGGGCTGGGATTCAAGCCCACGCCCAGACTCCAAAGCCAGTGGTGACATTTGCGGGTCCCCCATCCCCATCCATCCTTTCATCCCATTTAAAAAGCCCCTCAGGTGATGAGCAGGTCCTGGAGGGGGCACCCACCGACGACCAGACTGAGAGTGATGAGGCCCTGGGAATGAAGCTTTTGGTAATTTAATTTCCCAGTTAGCTCAGTACAGTCACTAAAAGCCTTTGTTTATAGCTAAATATTTTCTACGGCAATGCTTGAAGCAAGAGTTTGCCAACAAGATGGCCAGTTTGAAAACCGCTGCAGCCGCTTTGAGAGCCCCCCGTGTCCACGCCACCAGGATGCCCACGTGGCCAGGGCACGTGGGAGCCCGGCCACCAGCGCCCCACCCTCCCTGTTGCTGAGCATCTCCCCTCTCCACTTCCCTTGCCCTCTGGGGGCCCGAGGCTCAGGAACCGATGGGCCGGCCGTCTCTGGGGAAGAGGGCACGTGCGTTCTTCCCTGGCTGTGCCTCCAACGGGGGCTCAGGCTCCCCATCTGTAATGTGAAAAGGTGAACTGGAGGGTCTCCACAGCCACCGAGAATGGAGAGGGCAGCGAGTTCCAGTGCAAAGACAGACCTGGCCTCCCAGCTCCCCGCCAGTGTTTCCTATCCTAGGCGACCACGAGGGCTGACATCTGCTGAGCTGTCATCGTGGGCCAGGCCCCGGGGCTGAAGACTTGTCGGGATTATTTCATTTAATTGTCCCAGCCATTCGGTGATGATGGTACTTTTATCCCCATTTTGCAGAGGAAGAAACAGCTCACAGAGGGTAAGTGACTTGCTTAAGAGCACAGAGCTGGTGAGAGCCAGGACTTCAATGTCCAGCACAGATAACAGTGAACATCTGGTGAAGAAAGGCTGTTCTATCTGTGCTCTTAGCCACTAAGTCCAGTAGCCCTACCACGCCGGGCCTTGCCTCCCCCAAGAGTAGGCTTGGCGCATTGGTTGGCACAAAATAAACAGACCCTGGGCGCCCACCAAGTGCTGGGCTTTGGTCTCAGGGCCTCAGGCCTTGGCGGAGGATTTCCATCAGCGACTCGGAGACGGGTTCCTACATGTGGGGTCCAGAGTCCACGGGGGCCCCTCTTTCGGAGGCTACCCAGGCGCTGTCAAGCAGGTGTGACAGGCTCTTATCACCAGACTCACCGTAGGTGCCCTGTTGGGCCCCATGTAGCCCAGGGATCGGCTGCAGGCCTGTCCCGGCACTGCCTTCAAAGGGAGCTCGGGAGGCCCAGGCCCTCTTCGCACACCTCGTCTGGCTCCGCGCCACCCGCGCCTCACGCGCACCATCATCTCTCAGGCAAAGTGCTCGGGGACCCGCTGCCAGTGCCTGCCCCGAGCTAAGGGCTTCAGCGGGGACTGTGGGGCCCGCGGAACCGGGACCCCCAGGGTCCACCCTCCTGACCCATGGCCACCTCCAGCGCCTCCTTCAGCCGTGTCTGAACACGTCACCCCTCCGTTCTGCAAACTCCCCTCGGCTCCCCTTCACCCAAAGGCCCGGCGGCCCAGCCGACCACCCCCCGGGGAGGTCCAGGGGCCCATCCCTTAACTCCAAAGCCAGGCGGGTCGCGGAGCCCTCGCCAGCCCCGAGCGCGCGGGTCTCACCAGCAGCCGGGACTCCGCGGGGCTGAAGCCCACGCATCCAGGAGTGCTTTCTGCGGCGACGGCTTTGGCTGAATGCGCTGCTGCAACGTCCCCCGGGCGCCTGCTCCGAGCGCGGAGGCCCAGGCACCGAGCGCAGACAGCTCCGCGCCGTCCCGTCTGCCACCGCCGGGCTCGCGAGCGCCCGCCGCGCGCCTGCCCCGCGGGCGAGGCCGCGCGGGGGCTCCGTGCGTGTGCGCAGGCTCGCGGGCACAGCCACCCCAGCCCTCGGCCCAGACCAACCCTCTTGGCTCTCGGAGTTCTGGGAATTGTAGTTTGAATCGGAGAGCCAACCACCTCTCCAATCCGTGGGAACCTGGGAGTTGTAGTTTGCTTCCGGAGAGGCTGTTTTACTTGGTCAATTACGGGAGTCCAGATAATAAATTTAAGCGCAACTTCATTCGACAAACAGATGCTATTTATAAAACCAAAATAAGTAATATGTTCACGTGCTTTAAAAAATGTAGCATGACAGGTTACTTAAATACATGCCTCTTGGACATCACTCCAATCTTCCCACACTCGCCCGAATCTAGCCGGACTGTCCACCTCCTCAAGGGCAGCCAATCCCGCCTCTCATGGGTGCTGCATCTGGCAGTTACTGCCAACGCTTGAAATATACATGTGCCCTATTTCTTGATTTATGAATTTTAGGCCTCTTGGTTTTTTGCTTGGATAGATTTGAATTTCAATCATTGATCTTTTTTTAATTTATTGATTTCAGAGACAGCGGGGAAGGGAAACATTACTGTGTTGTTCCATTTAGTTATGCATTCACTGGTTGATTCTTGTATGTGCTCTGACTGGGAATTGAACCTGCAGCCTTGCCCTACCTGAATGAAGCTTTAACCAACCAAGCTACCTGGCCAGGGCCTGTTTTGTTTTTAGTTTTAAAAAGCTCCTGTGTTGAGTATATGGTCCTCTACAAGAAAGCCAGTGATGATCAGCTAATGGAACGAGCACCAAACAGCCCGAGAGAGCCGCGCATCCCTGGCGGTGGGTGGGGATTCTGTTGTGGTCAAAGCAGAATTTTCTGGTTAGGATCCCAAAGGACAGGACCCAGTGTGCAGATAATGATGATGTTTCGTTTTATGAGTCCATCGTGTTTTAAAGACCGTTCTGGCCCTGGCGCGTTCGGTAGTGCTTTATTTGTTGGCAGAAGCTTTAATAGACTGGAAGTAGCAGGTACTTCCCTTTCAGTACAAAATATCCAAGGTGGGCTGGGTAGCTGGCTTTTTGAGGTCTTGCCAATACTTTCAGTAAATCGATAGCACTCATGCAGCGCCAAGCTGGGTTTGACATTCCTGAAGGCTGAGCCCTTCCCCCTCTCCCTGGGGGTCGCACTCCCTTTGTATTTCTCTGTGTGAGTGACTCCCAGATCCACATATCTAACCGCTCACTCCACATCCACCTTCACGATCAAGTTGCTGGGAGCATAGCTCCACCCAGCTGGCCTGCCGGCACCTTCAGATCGCTATAGAAAAACAGGGTGATGGTAATGACGGGGACGGTCTTAAAATATGTCTGCACATTATTTTACTCTCCTTCCTTCGAAAGGTGGAGTAGAATTCCCTTTCCTTTGACTAACTTAGCGATCCGGTGGCAAAACTTAATGACTCACTTCTAAGAAATGGGGTATGTCAGAAGTGACGCTCTATGACTTCTGAAACTAGGTCATAAAAATGACACAGCTGCTCTGTGTGCGTGTGTGTTTGCCTTTGGAACTTAGCCACTGTGCTGCAAGGCAGCTCAGGCCACATGGAAAGGACATGCGTGGCTTTAGTAGTGAGCTCAGGCTGCCATCACAAAGTCCCACAGAGACTGGGGGGCTTAAACAATAGAAATTTACTTTCTTACAGTTCCGGCGGCTGGAAGTCCAAGATCCACGTGATGGCAGGTTTGATATCTTCAGAGGCTCCTCTCCACACGGGCCTCTCTATGCGGCCTCTTGAATGTCTCCATCACCAGCTGGTTTGTGTCCTCCCAGAGCAAGTGAGCCAGGAGGCCAAGGCAGAGGCGTACCGTTGTGACCTAGCTTCAGAAGCCTCAGAAGCCAAACGCACTGCCCCTGGTGTGGTATTCTATTGGCCCCATAGGTCAGCACCGACTCAGTGCGTGTGTGGGGGCGGGGGGCAGGCAAGGGTGTGGATACCAAGAGACAAGGACCATCGAAGACCTTCTTGGCTACCACAATGATAGCAAGACACACCATCTGTTCAGTATCTATTATGTGCTTGGCTTTAGATGGAAATGATCTCATTTAATCCTCATTACAACCTTACGTAGCAGCTCATTTTCGTCCCTAGTTTACACAGGAGAGAACGGGCTGAGAGTCATTAAAAATCTTGCCCAAGGCCATGAGTTTAGCAAATGGAGGAGGGCTAGCGCTCAGCTCAGTGCGGCTCCATGCCAGCCTCTGCGTTCCCTCCCGGGGGCTAAGCCCTCTGCACCTTTTCACCCCTTCTGCGCCCTCTCCCTCCCTGCCGCCAAGTTCCATAAATTCCTTCACTGTGTCTCCTCCTCCTCCTTTTCCAACCTTGCTTCTACCGTCCTGACTGAGGGTGGTCCTATGTGTATTAGCTCTTTCGAAATAACATAAGGTTAAAAAAAGAAAAAAAAAGCACACGTCTGTTAAATTAATGAAGAAACTGTAGCAACGTGTTATAACTCTACTCAGTTTGACACCCATGCATCTATTAGGATATTTAAAAGGAACGCTCAGACCGAAAGCAAATGGAGAGACAGAAAGCCTGACAATCCCAACAGCATCTGTGCCCAAGGCCGAGAATGTGGCTGTTTATGGTCAGGACTCCCAAGGACCCTTCAACCTCAGAGGAGAGCGCTGAGACCCAGACAGGTGTATGGACAGTGCTGATGGAGATTTTCTGTTTGTTGGAGGTTGCCTGCCTGACGACACTCTAAGACCACCACGGTTGCCCTGTTGACACCAGGGGTCTCTTAGTGTCACACGCCACCCTAAGAGAGGCAGCTGGTGGTGCTAAATTGGCGTTTCATGAGTGGGGGCTGCTCAGGGTCTCCTAAAGACAGTACTAACCGTACAGAGCAAAGGGTTTCCCTGGTGGCTTCATTCACCAAAAGCTCCTTCCCAGCGAAAACTTGAAAAGGCCATTGGGAAGAGATTTGTGGGAGATTTGAATGGGAACAGCCCCATCTACGGGGAGGAATAAAGCCTGAGTTATCATCCAGCTATAGCTCTGTCCTTTCTGAAAATGAATGGGGTGCTTGGCGGAGAAGGGCTCGCAGTTATGCTGCGTTACAGACATGGGGGAGAGGTGATCATTTTTCCAGCCCTGCATGCCCAGTCACAGTCACAGCAGAGTGGAGATTTTCTGGAGAGTCTTCCCAGGGAAGTATCCCACGCCCGGACTGTGCTGTGCATTCGTGGCAAGGAACACGTGCGCTGAGTATGCTTTAGCCACCTCCCCCTTCCCTCCCGCCATGGAAACACCAAAGGCCTCAGCACATCACCTGGGACATCTTTCCATCCTTCCCTTCTGCCCGGCTCTCAAGGGGCACCTACCCTGACTTCTCACTCCCTCCGCCCCAGACCCTGGCTGCGGGGCCCTTCTAAGCTGCGGGATGCATTTCACGGGGAAACAGACATGATGTGGAAGCCCTTTGGCACGTGTCCCCGTGAGGAACTTCAGCAACTTGAAATCAGAGCCACGTGCAATCCCAACACAGATGGCTCTGTCGGACTGGAACCTGCCGGTCTTTCCCCCGCGGTCTCAGGACAGCACCGTGGGGTCTTTCTGGGTCCAGCTCACCTATGCGCAGGAACTGGGAGGTCCCTCCTTTTCCCTGGCCTCCTTCATTCGCGACATGGACATTGTCCTGACATTGCATTTGTGCCAGGCGCTGTGCTGAACTTGGGGGATAAAAACGAGGCAGGACTGAAGAGGGGTGGCCAGCAGGCCAGGGCTCGGATCGTGCAGGGCCATGACCTGGAAAAGCTCTGCGGAGGGACACAGGGAGAGGCATTTAGACAAGCTCCAACAGAACACAGGAAGGATGCTCTGAATAGAGGTGTGGCGAGGGAGAAGGGACGACTGGGTGCAGAGAAGGTGATCGAGGCAGAATGGCAGGCGTCTTTCGTTTTAGGCACCCATCCTCCTTGTGGCTATGTGCCCTGGGATTCTTACGGAAAGCCAGCCTCCTTCTACCTTAGTGCATGTGGTGTGAGTAGGCTGGCCTTGTGCCAGTGCCAAGGGTGGCACATGACCCAGTCACGACCAATCATAGCAGCCCTACCCCTTGACCACAGAATTTGGTTCAGAAGTGAGCATGGAGCCTCGATTCCAAGACTTGTGTGGTATCTTCTGGGAAAGAAAAACCCTTTCCTCTGGGCCATTCAGGGTGTGGGCCTGGGTATGTCAAGAGGCACCTTCAGGTGAGGCCCTACCAGGGAATAAAAGAATGGATGGGAGAGACGAGGGGGAAATGAAAGGAAGTGAGGGACCCCGTGAGCCCCTGGATCCAGCCAGACCTGACGCTAAAAATCCTGGGCTTTTTAGAAACATGAACCAATCAGTTCCCCACTGTCCCCCGTCTTCTTTTTGAGTAAGGCTACCATCAGAATTAGGGATGAGTCAGGCTGATAAAAATAGGGTGTCAGAAAAGGGAAAAAAAGGTACTTTCTCCCCTTTCCCACCCTTACATTCTCAGAAGATAAAAAGCTGCCTTCAGAGGGGTCTAGGGTGCAAAGAACAACACAGCGAATGTGTGACTGGCCACAGTGTGGCTTGTGGTCTCTGGGAGAGCCAGGAGGGACCTCACCACTGAGGAACAGAGACGGTGGGATCAGAAATCAGAGGACCACCTCAGAGCATGCAGCAAGGCCTGAGGACACTGGTCCAGGGACAGTGCCCCCTGTACAACGCCCAGGGACAGAGGAGAGGATCCTCCTACTGGGACCGGGCAGCACGGAGACTTTGCCTCTCTCTCTCTGCATTACCTGCTGGCTTGGTGTCGGCCACAGCAGTCCCGGTCCTTTAACTTGTCCTTCTGACTGAACTTCAGCTCGTCACGAGTGGGCATCTTGGAAGACAACGGCTGGAGTTCAAGCTTTGAAAACAGGCAGATCGGACTGTGAGCTCTGACTTGCTGGGTGGCCTTTATTAAACCGCAGATTTTTCACACAGAAAATGGAAATCACGACACTGCGCAGGCATGACGACACAGATGTCAGCTGGGGGCGCCCTGCCCCTGAAGAGATGGGGACAACTATCTTGATCGTTCCCCATCCTTGAGTCTGAGGACCTGGTTGGTCACAAGGCCCCTGGGGCCTTCAGTGGGTCCCGGGACTCACAGCCTCATAGTCGCTATTGTGAATCACTCCAAACCGGAAACTTTGTCCTTTTACTAGTTTCCCTCAAAAAAACCTCACATAAAGCGTTTGTAAGCATGACAGGGGAAGAGGCTCTACTGAGGAGGTACACACCGTGGAGCGATTTCCAAATCGGAAGCTCTTCGTCTGCTCCACCAGGGGGCCTCTGCTGCCACTTCTGTCACTCCCTGCCACCGCTGCCAGTGCTGCCTGCCTGCCTCCTCCCCTCTCCTCCCTATGTTCTTGGCTCCTCCAGGGCAGGTCCCCTGGGCCTGACACTCCTTTCTGGAGCTTCAGCGCTCGCTGGTGCCTAGCCCCCAGAGGTCTCGACTTGGGGCCCCCATCACAGGGGCTCTTAGAGGCAGACGGTAAAGTCCACCCTGGCTGGCGTGAGCAGAAGAGAATTTATTAAGGGATAGGAGGCAACTTGTAAATTCATTGGGATGATGGAGGAACACACCCCAGACTGGGCTTCCACGCACAATTCCTGCCACTGAACAGCCGAGGGAGCTGCGCCCCCCCTGCCTCCAGGATCATGCCACCTGGCCATGAGACAGAAGCCACCGCCCGCTGCCCCTCACCGTAGAGAGACCACCCTCCTCGGCCACCACTTCCCTGCACCGGGGTACCACCTCGTGAATGCTCGGTTGTGTGTTTACCCAACAGACTCTATTTTCTTTCCAAACCATGCAAACAACCTGCCGTGTATTCCATACAATTCTAGCGAGAGAACGCCTGCAGGTTGGGGTGGCCGTTAGTTCATTAGTGGGGGGCCAGTAACAGGCAAGTTGACCTGCAGCCAGACGCTGCGGGCACCATTGCTCACGCTGGCGGTCTCCCACTGAGGTCAGGAGGGCGCCTTGGGTCTCTGCCTGTACCCGGGGAGCAGCATTCTTCAACGGTGTTCTCCCTTCAGCAAACACTCTGGGCAATATATCACTTTGGGGTATTTTGGGGCGGTCTTCAGTGTGTATTTTCAGACTACAGAACCTCAGAGGAGGCATTTGGGTCAAGTTACACCGATCGATGTCAAGACTGAAGGCTTGCTGGCTTTGCTTCCCTTATTTTTAGGAAAAGTCTTCTAATTGGATTGACTTGACCTGGCTCACAGCCAAACTGATGGGGGCAGCCGCCTGACAGTCTAAATCATTCTGGGGGAGAAAGACACCCTCTGCTTGTCCTGCTGTCATCGGAATGCCGTCACCTACTCCTTAGGCCACAGGAGAAAGTGCCAGCCTTAGGCCTGCCTTTGGGGGGGGGGGGGCGCGAAGGCCAGGCCCTCGGACTGGCTTTGTCCCATATTTTTCCTTCTGTCAAGTACTTGATCCTGGCTTGCAAAAGAGACATTTTGTGGCGAGAACAGACATAGGGTCGACCTGGGCAATGTGGCCGAAAGAACAATTGATCTCGCGGGCACGTGACGAGTCGCCAGTCCACCCTGAAGATGAGGGAGGAGAATTCTTCATCCAAACGTAGCCGGTTAGAGCAGAGGAGCCATTCTAACACAGGTTGCTCGTTTTCCATGCCTGCCCCTTGAAGCTTTGCATACGGAGCTCCCCTCATTCCCCCGCCCCCCGCTTCCAGGCTTCCAAAGCCCAATGAACATTCTAGATTTTGCAGAACAATTGTTCGGTTCAGATCTTCCGCACTCACAGGGCTCTCCCAGTGCCCCTGCCCCATGCCTTCCATGCAGCACAGCATTCTCTTCAGTCGGGTTCCCCCAGAAAAGAATTTGAGGACAAGCAGTTTGTTTGAGAGGTGCTCCCAGGAAGCTCCAGCCAGGGCGTGGAGAAACAAGATGGGAAGGGGAAGGAAGCCAACGTAGGGTGCAGGAACACCACCACCGTGGGAACGGCGCCGCGGGCCCCCGAGGGAACTCTGGAGACTGCGTAGACTTATTCCTCACGGTCAGCTTACACGAGTGATGAGTGACGTGGGAAGGAAGACTTTTATCTCCCAGCTCCCATTCCTTTTGTCAGGAGCTCTTCCTAGGAGTCTGGGCACTTCCTTCCGCCCCACACCCATGGGCTGAACATTCCAGAGAAAGCCCCAGGCAGAAGATCCCCGTCCTTTCCTTAGGAAGCCTTCATTGTGCCCCGGAGTGGGGAGGGCTGAGGGGATGTGGGCGGGCGCTTATGAGAAAGTACAAGGATGGAAAAATACCCCACTGTAAAAAGACAAACCACCTTCTTTTTTATATTCTTCAAAGTCTCTACAATTAACTCAGAATGCACATCACATTTTAGTCACGGAAACACCTGAGGAGTTCAGAACAGGCCACCCCAAGATGTGCTACTTTGGCGTGTGAATTATTTTGAACAGAAGGCAATAGGGACCTTGAAGATCACATGAAACTTTTACTTTTCCCTTAAAGAATTTAAACTAGGGGCTTTGCCCTTAATAAGAATTATCAACAGATAGTTTTTTATGACCCATCTATAGGGAAGGGCAAACTTCCAATCACTGAACATCCGCTCTTCTCCTCATTCTGCAATGACCTTCCTCCCCTCTGAAGGCCCAGGGGGCCCAACCCCATCCTTGGCTCAGAATGTCATTTATCCCTCATTTGCCCCTTTCTGTCTCCAGACCTCTTGTGCACGTGGGGGTCTCTGATTCTTTCATGTAAACAGCGTTCCCACAGGTACGTATGTAAGTAAATCTGCTCGTTTTCTCTTGTAACCTGTCTCGTCTATTTAACTGTTAGACCAGCAGAAAGAACCTAGACGGGTAGAGGAAACTTTCTTCCCCCCCACCCCTGGCCACATGACTATAAAAGATTTATGGATGCCCTGCTAATTAAGAGCTGGAAAAGCGGCCTTGCCCAGTCGAACTTTCTTCATACACAGAAGTCTGAAGATTTGAGGAAGTAACCGCTGGTTTCCCCAGGGGGACATCGTAGGCAGGTGCTGCGGGAGGAGGGCTGGGCAAGCAACAGTGGCTCGAACACAGGCTCCCAGGGAACCCAACCTGCTCATGCCACCGATAAAATGATACCCGTGACACAGTCTCCTTTCCACAGGCTTACACTACTCAGGAGGTACAAGTTTGGGAGTAAAAGGCTTTTTGCAAAAGCTCCTGTGTTTTCTTTATCAAAGCAGTAATAATATGTTCATCGTGGGCAAAAGTAAAGGCCACTATATGTTAAAAGTGGACAATTTAAAATTACCCTTAATCTCACCTCCCAGAGAGCCTCGCAGTCAGCCGTGGGCTGTACCACCTTCCAAATGCTCTGCGTGGTTACGTCAGTCTGCAAGGTGAGGTCGTACTGTGCACGGTGTTTTAAAACCTGCCCTTCTCACTTGCCAATAGGTCATAAGTTTTGGGAAGAAGAATAAGTTCGGGAAATGACAGCAATTCCCAAGAGAATCACAAATAAATTGGAATAAGGTTGCTGACTCATCTGTCTTGGCCCAAACCACTTTCTTTAAGTGCCTTTGAGATGAATGCAGGGAGTTTTAAATTATAATTTTCTATTTTTAATAAGCCCGTGATCATCTTTGTTGCCATAGGTGCTCATTTGCACGCTGTTCCAGATTAATACATTTTATTCCATTGGGGTGAGTCTAATTATACCAGTGATGTGAGCTAATTGCTCAGCCTTTCAGATCATAGGGAAATTACTCATTTTATGGAGGTTGAAGAGGTTTTCAGCAACGTTTTAGTCTGATCCTCTCCTTTTATGGGTCAGAAAATTGAGGTCCAAGATAAATGGAACTGGTCTTGGTCCAGAAAGCTGGCAAATGGCACATCTTAAGTCCCCAGAAATGGTTTGCACATTTTCCAAATGCCTTTGTCTTATGGAAATGGCATAAGAAGAAAGATCCAAGGATGTCGTCACACTGAGACAAGGTAGGGACCCCTAATGTGAACATTGAATTAAAGGTACCCAGCCGTATCCGCCATCCCTGGGCCGGAACCCATACAACCCCTGGAGAAACTTTGGGCATGTGAGCTGGGAACAGAATAGGATCCTTGAGCTAGGCTGGGGTCCGGTGAGGTCAAGGCTGATGGGAAAGGGAGAAGGAAGAAGAGTCTTGAACTAGGAGGGTGTGATGAAGGTAACACTGGAGAAGTCAAATGACTACACAAGTGAACGGCAGGCCAGTGACAAGGGTCTTGTCACCACAGAAATGGAGTGGACTATGAGAAGCAAGGAGAAGCCAAGGGAAAAGGTGCTGGAAATATCTTTCTGTAGTCGTGGTTCTCAATGAGTTGTCCCCAACGGGTGGCATTAGCACCACCTGGGGACTTGGGCCCCATCCCAGAGCTTCTGAATCAGAAGTTCCAGTAAACAGCAACCTGTTATTATTATTATTTCTTAACAGCCAGTTGGGTGACTTGGATGCACTTTCCAGTTTGAGAGCCACTGGTCCAGCGCAGTGGTTGCTAATCCCCGAAGTGGCATATTTTAAAGCACCTGTGCCTGGGGCCTGACTTCACACACTCTGATGGGACCATTGCAGGGCAGGGTCACAGGTGTCATTTCCCTCCCCTAAAGTGCCCAGGTGGTTCCAATGGGCTGCCAGGAATGAGACCCAGGTAGGAGAATGTCACATGGTTGACCTGGCCCCTGCTGGGTTTCCACCTTGGTTTTGGGGGGTAACTTTCAGCTGGTACCACCAGGGACAGAGAGGTGATGAGGAGAGGAATTGCTTGTCCAGAAGCCCTTACCATGGTGGGGACCACTGCCTACTGGGGTCTCTCGACAGACGATTTAATAAGCAGATACAACACAAGGTGTGATGGACACTAACCCAGACCTGTAGGCTCAGGGAGGAGTTCCCAAAGGAATTCCCCTAAGAGATGCTATTCAAACTGAGAGCTGAAGAGTAAGGAGGAATTGGAGAGACGAAGGGAGTTGGGGTGGGGGGTGGCGAAGAGAAGGAACAGAGAATGCCGAAGCTGCCGAGGAGTCAGAGCAAAGAGATCTTTAGGAAATGGAACCAGGTCGTGAGGGCTGGAGTGCGGGATAAAGATGGTGAGTCATGAGGCCGCAGAAGCAGACCGGGGTCCTCATGCGGACATGTGTATTGGTGATCTGCATGGCAAGTCGCCCTCTAACGGAGCCGCTTGAAACGACAAGCGTTCCTCGGCTCACAGGTTCTGTGGGTCAGGAATGTCATCCCTTTAGCAGCATTTCTCAGACTAACATGTTTGAGGGTCACCTGGCGATGGTATGACAATGCAGATTCTGAATCAGTGGGTCTGGGGCAGAGCCCCAGCAAGGGCATTTCTAATGACCTTGCACGGGACACGGATGCTGCTGGTCTGAGGGCCGCACGTTGGGTGGCAACCTTAGATCCCTGCTCTCCCGCGTGGTGCCCCAGCCACACGTGGCCACTGAGAACTTGAAGCGGAGCCAGTCAGGCTAAGGGGCTAGGTTTTTAATTCAATTTTACTTCCTTTACGTTTAAGATTTAGAACATGCTCAATTTGTTATTGAAAACTTTTAAGTATGTGTGGATTAACTTGAGTACATGACTTGACGATTTCAACTGCAAATTTTAGGAAATCTCAAGATAGATCAAGTACCTCTAATAGACTTGAGCAGCTGAATGGAGAAGCACTGTAAATGTAAAGTACACACAAGAACTCAAGGATTTACTGTGAAAAAACAGAATGTAAAATATCTCATTAATGTTTGCATTAGTTACCATTTGAAAGGGTATTTTGGATAGATTGGGTTAAATGTAAATTATTAAACCGAAAGTCGCCTATTTCTTTTAACTTTGAAAATGTGGCTACTAGAAGGTGGAACATTACATGTGTGGTTCACATTGGTGGATGGCATTCTGCCGTGGATGAAGTAAGGTATTTTTTCCTACCTTCCATCTAAGTAAGGAGAGTGCCTGGGAGTGGCTCGCGCTTTCTCCATTGGACAGTTACTCACCGCTGCTCACCGCGCATGCGCAGGTGCACGCACGGGAAAATTGTGTGATGTGTCCTGGTACACTATGGTGGCTGCTGGCACATATTTGAAAAGGCCCGTGGCTCCCCGGTTCCCTCGCCTGCACCTGTCCACAGGCTACACCTTGCAGGGAAATGCTATTCATTCTCATTACTTTTCTTGCCAGGACACAAAGACAACGGGGTGTGTCTTGAAGGCATGCGGCCCTGCGCAGGGAGCTCAGAGCCCAGGCCGGCGCTGCTTGCTTTCAGGTTCACCTGTAACCATGACAACTCCACTGATGCAAGTTGCCATGGAACATAGTTTAACCTAGACCAGATTGTGTAAAAAAAAAAAAAAAAGAATGGAAAAAACACTCAGCTTTGTCTCCGGGGACTCTCGGAGATGGGATCTCTGTCGATATGCTCTTAACTATCATACTCATTTAATTACTTTTCCTTATGATTTCCCTGGGGGAGGTGTTTCTGCCCAGAGTGATTTTCTGGGAAGGCCGGGGCGCATTTGCATGGAAATGGTTGGTGTTAAGAAATCCAGGGGCGCACATGACCTTGAGCAGGCCCTGAGTGGGAAGAATTTCACCGCAACCCGTCTAGCCCACGTAATTTCCACTACGTTAGCTCGAATGGGGGAAATATCAGGCTACTAATTCCATTTCAGAGCTGGAAGGTGCTCAGATGGGAAAGTATGAGGAGGGAAGGAAGGGAGGGCTCTCACCCACTGGGAGGTTAGGTCTTGGGTCTGTATAGCCAAGATCGGGGAGGCTGGAAAAGCTGGGGGGGATATAAGAAAAGAGTTACAATCAATGAAATCATGGAAAAGCGCTGTCCTCTTACATTTCAATAGACTGTATCTGTAATCCATTATTTCTTTTGTTTCCTTCTAAAAAGAAGCGTTTCCTAGCTTTGTTTGCTGAAAAGGCCTAGAAGCAACGAGTGGCCTTCATACCTGCATCTCAGTCTCTAAATTCCATTTCCCAGAAGAATCTAGGCTCCTTGAGAAAGGGCCGATTCCACACCTGGGGCAGAAAATATGCCGGAGAGGATCTGGGACCCGTGGTTACACTGGAAAATGAGGAAGATGTCAAATATTAATAGAACCTCCTCAAAGACACCCAGGGCTTCACTTGAGGGTCTCCCCCTGCCTAAAAATGGAGCCATTTGGACATAAAAAAAATTAATGCAATAGACTGAAGTTGCAATGGATGAAATTAAAATCCATACGTTTATAATGATACCTACAAGAAGAAAATGTTACTGGTTGATCTTTGGCAGTTACCAACCAAAAAAAAAAAAAGAGCGAAAAAAACACTTGTGCTGAGTCTTCTGCATGAACTGTTTTGCAGGGAAACCAAATAATTGATGAAAGCCCTTTGTAGAAAATCCCAGCTGATGGACGCAGATGGAAAGACACAATTAGCAAATCTTTCCGGGTAACGTATGCAGGTAGCCATCACCGATGTACGCTGAAACCACTGGGTGAAACGTCGACAGGAAACTTCATAAGGAGTAGATCAGATTGATAGCACCTTAATCCACAGTGGATCTTAATGTTACTAAAAGTGGAACAAGCAGACATCAAAGAAATAAATCAAGCAATCAGTATTTGCTTCAATTACTACGGCTGCAACACAAACCACCTCAAATTAATGGCATAAAGGCAACGTCCATTTTATTATGCTCACGGATTCTGTGGGTCAGAAATTCAGAAGCAGTGCAGTAGAAATAACTTGTCTCTGCTCCATGACATCTGGGGTCTCAGCTGGGGAGGCTTTGAGAGCTGGGGGTGACTTGACTGTTGGGGTTTGGAACCAGCTAAAGGCTGGTTACTTGCTCAGGTGTCAGTGGTTTGTGTCGGATGTTGGATGGGCTCTCAGCCAGGGCTGCGGGTCACAACATCTACGAATTTGGGCTTGGGCTTCCTTGCAGCCTGGGAGCTGGGTTCCAGGAGTGAGCATCCCGAAAAAGTCAGGCAGAAGCTCTGTCAACTTTTATGACCTAGTCTTGGAAGTCACAAAGGTCATTTCTGTGATCCTCACAAGTCCACCCAAAATCAAGAGGAGGGAATATGGAATGGACTCGACCTCTCAAAGGGATGAGTAGTGATGTCACTTTGAAAGAAGAGAAGGTAGGTTGAGAGGTTCTGGTGCAGCCATCTGTGGGAAAGCATGGCCTCATGCAGTATTTACTGAGCACCTACTATGTGCTTAACCCTGTTTCGAGGGCTATAAGATTTATAAGATAGAGCCCCTCTCTTTGAATTCACGTTGGCTGGCTGGAGGCTTCACACATTTCAGCTGGGGCTGCTCCCTGGCACACAGTGATTCTTCTCTGAGAACAGCCCTGCCATATTACAGCCTGTTTGTGCCACGTGGCCCATCCTCTCCGCCACCGTTGATGGGTCCGGGGATGGCCACCGGACACAAGCAAAGTGAAAAATAGCTCTCCCTGGATTGCTCTAACTGGTTCCAAAAAAAGTGAGGAGTGCAAGGCTGTGAACAGAAACACACGATGCCTCCTCAGGCCTTGGCTTAGAACTGGCTCTGCCCTGTTGTCTGCATGGCCACCATCAAGCCTGATACCAATACAGCAGGAGAACCAGCTCCACCCATCAAAGCCCATTGTGAGGTCACGCAGCAGAAGGAGAACAGAATTTGGTGTCCCCCGATCATTTGTTCTCTCATTCATCTGCCCGTGAAGAACTTGTGCACGGACCACGTGCCAGACCGGGCTGGAGGTGCCGAGGCGCGAAAGAGGAACAGAGCAGGCTCCCCGCCCTCGGCACACTTGCTGTCCAGTGCGAGAGAGAGCCGATACGCAGGGCATTATGGCCCAGGGTGGTATGTGCTCTGTGCCCCCCAGTGTCCGTTCCTCCTTCCAATCAGCCCCCCGACTTTCTTTGGAAGTTGCCTCCCCATGTAATGGCAGCGTCGGAGGTAAACAGTCTTAGGAGGCTGTAAAGCAGGAGCCTGGTCCACTGTCATCCCAGGGCCAGTTCCTTTTCTCAGACTTCTGCAGCTTGGCTGAGCGACGTGAGGTGATGGATGGAGCCCACGCATCCCAGGGCCAGCCCCTCAACTGTCCGACCAGGCCATTCCTGCTGCCCGCGCCCCACGTCTCATTACCCAGCTTCCTATCCACACTGGAAGATATCGTATGTCCCTGATTACCTTATATCTCATTTTGGTTATGTCATTCAGCTTGATTTTCTGCTGTTTTAACTGAATCGAGACCTGGAATCAGCGGCTGGAACAGGTGAGAGGCCTGGGATCCAGGTAATCCCGCAGGAGGCAAGGACTGCGAATCTGTAAGGCTAGAGGACTGTGACAGAGGTCTCAGAGGGCACAGGGTCGGGGTGGAGGAAGATGCGCCAGCCCGTGTGATGACAACAGGAGG
This sequence comes from Mormoops blainvillei, assembly GCA_004026545.1. NCBI lineage: Eukaryota > Metazoa > Chordata > Mammalia > Chiroptera > Mormoopidae > Mormoops > Mormoops blainvillei. Next base: position 118,755 of record PVJD01004414.1, read on the forward strand.
CAATGAGGTGAGTTCCGGGGGCCACAGCCCTTCTCACTCCTCCTCCTACTCCTCCGGAAATCCTCCCTTGCTGCTGGGGTGCGCCTCACCTGAATTCCTGCAGCACCTGCGTTTGCTGCCTGCTGCCCTCTCCTGGCACGCGTTGGAACTACAACCACTGCAAGCTTACCCTTCCTCAGGAATAATTTTGTTCAGCCACTCTGTTCTGCGCACAGAGAAACTGAGGCCCACGGAGGGAAACGACTTATTCTGGGACTTGAACTTCCAAATCTGCAGTCACAGATGATCCCCATGGCCCAACATTACCTCCAAACCGGCAAGACGGGGCCTGCCCCGCGAATGCACGGCACCCTTGGGGCCTGCACGCCTTACAGAGGCGTGTCCGCAGTCAGCCACGGGCTTTGGGCTGTCACTCCTGTGGCTATTTGTCACCCCAAACCTGCTGGGTTCCAAAGAATCTAAGCCCCGGGAGAAGAATTAAAGGACAAATAAGTAGAGACCCGGTTCTTTCTCTCTCGGGGCAAACCTCCGATCATGGATACCCTATAGTTCCGGAGAAGGAACGGGAAGCTCCGGAAGAATGACAGGGCTCAGCTCCGCGCCCTTTAGGTGACCAGACTGCTGCCCTGCGTGTGAGATCTGAACAGCGGCCACAGGCCTCCTCCACATAGGCACGAGCTTGCCTTTCCTCTTTTGAAGTCCAGGCACGGCTCTGACCCTCAGGCAGCGCCTGGCTTGTCTTGTGGATGCAGTGAAATATTTATGGCCCGCAGCATGCCGAAGGTGAAATGGGATCCCCTTGAAAGTTCCAAAGTGCTGAAAATGCATCAGGCCAGGTAGAAAGAGCCTTCTTTCTGAAAGGGTGATTACAAATTGCGGGGAACAGCAACCCCCAAATGGCAGGAGTTGGCGGGCAGAAAGGGGAGGGAAGAAAAGCTTTCCGTGTTTAAATGCTGGTTTGGAGGCCTTGGGTATTACCTGCTGGGTGGCAAGAGCCTGCAGGAGGAGATTTGAAACTGCACGTACACACCATGGGCCCCACAAAGGACCTGCTATGGCGAGGCGTGTCTTCCAGGCTGGGATAAAATCCAGGACTCGGTCCACGAGCAGAGCAATGGTGCCCACAGACAGCCTACGAAAGCAGGAACCCTCAAGAGAGAGCAGCTTCACGTCCCCACGATGACAGCCGTAAAATTCGGGAGTGTGGCCAAGCCTGCTCACTCACTGCCAGACCTTCTCCATGTCTTCCTGGGTACACAGCTAGGCCACATTTCCCAGCCTCCTTTGCACATAGATGAGGTCACATGACTGACTTCTAGCCAATGGGGCAGGAGCAGCATGCTCCATGGCAGCCCCCATGTGCGGCCCTTTCTCTAGTCCCCTGTCAGCTCAAGGTCAATATCCAGGATGACCTTGGGAGCTACATGATGCAGAGCTGCTGTCAGCCTGGGTCCCTGGGGTTGAGTTGATACCCCCCCACCCACCTTGTCCCTCACTACCATCTAGAAACACCTGTTTTGTACTCTTACACATGTAAGATGTGTGTCTTTATTGTGTTAAGTCACTAAAGTTTGGGGGGGTGTTGCAGGCAGACAGCAACACAGTAGTATAAGGATCAAGCCTCCAAATCACTTGAAATTGCTTTGATTACTGATGGAGAGTGGTCACGGTGACATCACCAGCCATCTGTGCGAACCTCGCAGTTCGTCAGGGACGTCCCCACCTAGCAGGGACGCGAGCAGAGGAGGTGGTATTATCTTGGGCTTCTCAGCTGCGTATGCCGGGGCTAAAGGAGAGCCAGTAACTTGCAGAGGCTAGCACATCTGCAAGTCCTTTGTCAGGATCTAAACCCACATTTCCAAAACTTGTGTAGAGTATGGTGTGGGGAAGGACCCTCTTACCTGTCACATTAGAGACCACGTCAGAACTCCACCCTCATTGCCATGGTCGCTCCCCAAGGGCAGCATCTGCTCTGTCTCGGGGCTGCCTACAGGCTGCTGGAGTCCACCTGGCCTGTGCGTGTGGGGAGCTGGAGGCAGCTGGGAATGTGCACCCCTCCAGGGGCGCCAGCGGGGAGGCCAGGGCAGTCTCACTCCCAACGGAGATACTCGGGTGTGACCCGCACTGTCCCAGGGTTCCCTGTGGAATGGAGCTCAGTGGGCGCCTCAGGGGACTTTGCCTCATGCTGCGCCCTTACATGGCCTTCCTCCTTCCTGGTCCCCCGCCCCCACTCCCCTATTGGCTTTCCTATTAATGCTTGCATTGGGAACCTACCCTAAGGCATGTAAATTGAGTGTACCCACTTCCTTATCTAAGTAAGGAAGCTGATGGCAAGGAGGGGCAGAGATATGCCAGAGGTCACAGAGAGGAGAAGGGATCAAAGCCCATGTCCCTTGAGCTCACCCTGTGCTGCTGAGACCACTGAGCCCATGGAGGAGTCTCCACCCCTGAAGTCTACATTGTTGACTGCAATCGCTGAAATTGGATTTGGGGCTTGAACTTGAGCCAGATAGACCCAATCACCCAGAATGGCCCTCACCTGAACTCCGGATGCTCTGATCTACCCAGCCCTCTGAAATAAGAGGGGGCCATTCAATGACAGATACTTACAAAGCGTCCGTTGTGCTAGGCGGTGTTCTGGGGGCGGGGAATCAAGGTGGACCGGACAATTCACATATCTGCCTCTCGTTCAGGAGCGAGAGAGAATATGGCACCAGTGGGTGATACTTGCTGAGACAGAGAGAGAGACAGAGAGAGAGAGAGAGAGAGACCGGGGTGGAGGGTTTGAGAGTGTCAGAGGCTGCTGGATTGTTCAGAGTCAGGGAAGGCCACGAGACACGGAGCATGGTTTTCTCAAGCCTCCCCGCCCCCCATCAGGAGGATGCTGTGCTGAAGCATTGGCTGTGGGGCCAGCGCGGCTTCTGGTTGGCACCCAGTGAACACTGGCCCTCACTGACCGGGGCTGGCTCTGCCTGCTGGGACACCTCCATCTTCCAGACAAGCTGCTATCTTACAAAGACGATCTGGAGTTACCTGACTCCAGGTGGCACCCTGGCCTCTTAGAACAAGAATGCTCTCCAACTGTCTCCGCCTGAGAGCCCTTTTGGAACCCAGTTTCTGCTTGTGAGATTTGCAGTCAGGCAGATATTGGTTCAGCCCCCTGCCAGGTGCCCTGGGGATCCTCACAGACCCTCTCTGGGCTCAGAGCTAGAAGACGAATGTCCCAGGCAGAGGGAGCAGCCGGTGCAAAGCCTGAAGGGCCAAAACGAGCTCCGGTGTGCAGAGAGCATTTAGGAAAAGGGGTAAGAAAGGCCCCTCCCTCCCAGGTCTGGTTGGAGGGTCCGTGAGCCAGCCACAGCTCCGGCTTCGCCCCAAACGTGGCTTGTTGCAACTGGAGGAAAATGAAGCGAGGGCATCCTGAGCAAGCCCAGTGCCTCTTGGGTGGAAAAGACATGAGAGACCCCCCCACCCCACCCACACACACCCTAGACAATTGCCTCTCCCAGGCAAGGGCCCCCCACCAGACTCAGCATCCCCCGCTCTGCTTTCATCCCCACTGAAATTGGCCTTGTGTGCGTGTGTGGGCGGGGGGGGGGTTACTTTATAAAACACTTATCTTGAAGTTTTTCTTTGACCTCAGTCAAGAAAGGAGAAGTCACCTTGAGCCCATCTTCCAGAATGTATCTCATTCCAATCTTTTAAATAACAGTTTCATGTAGTTGATGAATCACTATGTATCGTGTTTCTCTGTTTCTACCAATTTGTTTATTTCCTTGGCCTGCCACTTCCTATAAAAATTCTAACATAGGCTAGAGGAATTTTCCTCTACCGGAGGTTTGGAAATAATTCAAAATGATTCTCCAGCCATTGCTGGCTGAAACGTGTGCTTTATTTTATGAAACCTGCCACTTAGAATCAGGTTCATAAAATTGAACACAGTCTGGGGAATGCAGATTGACTCTTGCTACAACAAAAATCCCTTTTCACAAAGAATTGCTACAACGCCGACACGCTTGTGGAAACCCCAAATGTCCACGGTAATGACGCCTCGGTGCCTCTCCCTCGCTTTTTGCTTATTTGCACTTTTCCAGTTTTTCTACAATGAACACATAAAATTTTTGTATAATAAAAATATTTTTAAATCGGTAAGGGGAAAAAGGGGACAAATAAAAGGCTAAGCATCTCAGCGTGTTACAGGATGGTAATAAATGCTCCATGAAGAAATGGTCCAGTGAGGAAATAAGAAGCATTGGGTAAAATGTCGTTAACTGGGTTTCTTCCCTGCGGGACTTCTCGGAGCCTTTGATACGATGGTGAGTATTATGACCTTTAAGAGGGTACTATAGCTGGCCACATCACCAGCCTTAGTCAGTCTCTGCGCTCTCGGGAGGGGTATCTCTGCCCACCAATTATCTGTGGCACTCGCTTTGGAAAACCGTCTTCCCCAGCAGTGGCGCAGAATCGGGGAAAGGCATCGGGCCACGTTCTAATGTGATCTGTATAGGCGAATGAAGCCCTATTCAGGTGGCGAAGTTGGAGACCACATCAGCTCTCAGACCCCTGAGATCCCACCGGCCAGTTGAGAAGTGTGGCCAGATCCATTACGGATTTTATTATCAAGGAAGACATCCGGAAAGTAGAAAGACATTCTTGGGCATGTGGTTAGGAAGATCACTGAGCTTTGTGTTCAGCAGAGACTACCGGCCTTGGATAAACACAGGGCATAGGCCCCGGATTTCAAAGAAAATACGCCTGCAAATGAGAGTCCAGAGGAGAATGAGAGTCTTAATGGAAAGTGGGTGGGGCAGACAGGTTAGTAGCTGCCTTTATCCAGTGGGGACTCAGCGAGGCAAGGGCTGGGTCTGTATCTCAGCCTGAGGGCCTCCTGTGGCTGCTGGAGCCAGCCGTGGCCAGCAGGTCACAGGTGCATACGAACAGATGCACCCAGTGTGGGGATTCCTCCCTGCCCCAGAAGGCAGGATGGCCCAGGTGCAGGAGTCTACGCGGGCTCTCAGAATTCCCCCGGAGGCTGAATGGTCAGTTGCCCATAGGGGCCTCTGGTTTGACAAACCGCTGCTTCTTCCCTGCCTCACTGTCTCTAGGAAACAGGGTAAGTCCCGCAGGTATGTCTTAGGAAGTAAGGCTGTTTTCCTGGGTGCCCGTAATTCAACTCGAGAGCCACACTACTCTAGCAAGTCAAGAGCAGTTCTGCCTTGTTTCCGACAGAGGGCAGTGTTTAGTTTTCTGTCCCAGCCAGATAGATTCCTGGGCTTGCAAATGACTCCAGCTCAAAATAAAGAAAAACAAATTGAAATGAGGACTGTAATCACCGTGAAGGGAATGAGAGGCTGTGTCAGCGTTTCCATGGTAAATGCCATCTTTCAGAGACTTATCCTCCCAGCTGTAAAAATACGCTTTATGCTGGGATTTGGCAAGAGCAAGCCTTCGGTCCCTGAAAACCTATAGATTGTTAAAGATCCTTCTTTCAATCAAGTCGGAAATGTGACTCTGTGAAAATGGCACAGTATGTTCCCCTGGTCCTTGTGACAGCCAACTGCGTCTGCTGCGTCCCTGCCAAATCTGCTCAGACCCGCTCCCTGGAGTGGCCAAGCCGCGGCCCCTGGACCTCTCCAGATGCCGCTTTGCATTCTGGGAACGGTTATCCTGAGGAGGGGCCTGGTTCTTCGCGGAGGTGAAGTTGCGGTCCTTGTGGGGGCCTGTCTGTGGGGCCGCAGGTGGCCGTCAGCCCTGCTGGGGGTGGGGCCGGGAAAGGGGAAGAAAGGAAGAGATTCCAGAGTGACTGGCTAGCTCTTGGTCATGTTCATGTCTGCGTCTTGTTGATGCGTTTACTTCTTACTGAATCAAAACAAAAGACAAGCGAAACACCTTAAAATTAAATAAATAAAAAACACCGTTTGGGTCTTGCGCTTGCCCTCTAACTCACCTATTATTTCTCCAAACGGGCTCTCCCCTTCCCGGCCCCTCCCACTCCACCCCTCCCTTTGCCTCAGTTCCCGACTGTCGGAACCTTAGACCCTTGGCTCAGTGACCTCTCCCAGGGCTGGCCCCTGGCCGACCTGGCACTGGGCCTGCCTTGGTTCCGCAACTGCAGGCCCCTCTCTGCCACTCAGCTGGTCTCTTTGGAAATATCTTTACTCTTTATGCTTCGTGACCCCCTTACCCCCAGGCCATTGCCCTCGTGGGCCAGTGATTTCAGAGGTTCTAGCAAGAGTCCCCTGCGGCCCTTCCTCCGGGCAGAGCACGAACACTTGTTCCTGGCCTCCTGGGCCTGGACCAGGCACGCCCGGGGCTCAGCCTGCCTCCCCGGAGCAAGGTTGCCGGGGATTTCCAATTGATAAGTTGTCAAATAGGAAAAGGAAGTCACGAGAACCAACATCTCAGCTGAGGAAGAAATTAAAATTCTGGAAGTTGTCCCAAATTAAGGATGAGGTATTTTCTTCCACAGGAGTTTACACTTGGCCAGGCTCTGAAGGAGCAATCAGCTTGTAGGGGTTCGGTCTGGAGCCGGAGGCAGGGGCTCAGGACCCGTCATTCCAATAAAAACGGTGCCACATACACCCAGGGATTCTCACTGGAGCATCTCAAAGGGCTTTATAAGTAACAGCGAGTCTTCAGACACCTTCACAGGCAGCCAGGTTGGGGGGGGGGGGGGTTCTGTCTTTGGCGATGGAGCTGGGAAGTGATTTATCCGGGTGCGTGAAATGCCGGTGACCAATCAAGGGAATGCTTTTCCAAGCACCTAATTGAATTCACAATTCTTTGATGCTGACAAACCACTTATTTGAAGCCACGCAGACTCCCAGCATTTATCAAGCCCCGTTTATAGGCTGGGCCCTGGGGGTGATGCTTTGCACAATTCATCCTCAAATTATTCTTAAATGTTGGCATTACTGTCATGCCCATTGTACTGATGAGGAAGCCAAGGTTCAGAGAAGTTCCCTACCTCACTTAGCCTCCACAGCTGGCGAGTGAGGGAATGAAGATTGGAACTTGGCCTCTTCCAGCCCAAGCCAGTACCTCCTTTCTGTTCTGCTCATCAGTCTCATGAGCAGTTTTAAATATGTGTCAACCACCTCAGAAATATTCCTGCTCTCTGATGCAATAATCCCATGTCTGGCAACCTATTCTCATGAAATAATTCTAAATACAGAATAAGTGTGTTAAAGTTCAGCATGGCTAAGAATACACTGGCGTGTACTTCTTGTTTTCCCCAACCTCCGCCCCCTAAACGACAGAAGAAATACAGAAATAAAAATCTTAGTGGTTGTGGACAGTCAGGAGGAGTGCGATCAATATCCAGAAGATGAAGCAATTTTGAGAAATATATGACGACTGTAAGAAAAAATGGGTGATAGAATGAAGTGGAAGCTATAGGGCTGCAGAGCTAGATACACAGTCATCCCAGGGTGAATTTTGCCAGCAGAATTCCAGAACAGAGGCAACAAGGGCCTCATGAAAGGGTGAGCTCAGGAGGGGTCATAGGACAGGTGAGCTAATTCCACTCCACTGTCCAATGACTGTCCCCTGTGCACAATGTCCTCTGAGGCCAGCTCCTCCACCAGCTCCTACTCCAGCTCCTACTCCAGCTCCTATGGTCCCTGTCAAAGGAATAGGGTTTGTAAGGAAATGTCCTCCAGCCACCAACACTCTTCAGCCCATATGCTCATCTGCAGATGTCAACCGAAAACCAAGAATTGGAGTACAGGCAGTTTGGAAAAGCTAGAGCCTGAGAGAGGTGTAAAACCAGAACTGACTCCAAGAAAACAGAATTGATATCTAAAACAAAAGCAATCTTTAAGCGATTAAAATGAATACCTCAGAGAGAGTTAAGAAAATATGGTCTCCATTTAAAAATAAAGCTTCTATGAAAAAGATAGACTTGAAGTTCTTGGAAATTAAAACCATGATTGCTAACATTAAAAACACAATAAATGCCTGGCTGATGAAGCTCAGTGGACTGAGTGCCAGCCTGCAAACCAAAGGGCCGCTGGTTCGATTCCCCAGTCAGGGTACATGCCTGGGTTGCAGGCCAGGTCCCCAGTAGGGGGCGTGCGAGAGGCAACCCCACATTGATGTTTCTCTTTCTTTCTCCCTCCCTTCCCCTCTGTCTAAAAATAAAAAATAAATAAAATCTAAATACACACACACAAAATAAATGGGCTAAATAGACAAATGAGTACCAAATTAGTAAGATGGGCAATCAAGCTTAAGCGATTCTCCAAAAATGTATTAGAAAAAAATAAAGAAGTGCCATCTTTTTAAAAGTTAAGTGATATGAAATAAAAAGTCCTTTATTATAGGAGTCCCAGTGGGGAGAACACAGAGAATGGATAGAAGAAAATAAAAAAGATACAGTAGAAGAAAATATCCTAAAACTGAAGAAACACTTCAGATAGAAAAAGACCCACAGAGAACTGAGCAAGAATATAAACCAAGCTTCTAAAACTCACTTTTTTAAAAAGACAATAAATCTAATAGAAAAATGGATAAAGGACATGAATGATTCACAGATAAGAACTTGAAAACAATTGAAAAAAGTTCAATCTTTCATATCATCAGGCAACAGAAAATTATACTTTACACCCAAGCAATTGGCCTCGATGAAACCAACCCTAACACCCAGAGCTGACGAGGAGATGCTAAGTCCGTGACTTCACACATATGTTTTGTTGCAGCCTCTCAGAGGGCATCTTGGCAGCCGCTTTGAACATTTTAAATGTATTTCAGCACTTACATTTTTAGGAATACATTCTGCAGGAATATTCATTACCCATATCCACGCAGGTGTATAAACACGGATGTTCGTTAAACCATTGTTTATACAGTGACTACTGGAAATCAGGTGAGTGTTCATTAACAGAAAAGGAAATAAATTGTGGCGCTAGGAATTAAATTATGTGCCTATTATGCACACATACACATGGTATGGACTTCTATGCAGAACATACATGGGATTTAAAATAACCTTGTTACACACCAATTTAATTAAAACATCTCATTAGTAATGTTGTATTGAGTGCATGGTAAAATGATAATATTTTGGATATATTGGATTACATAGAGCATATGCAAGTCGGTCCCACCTGCTTCTTTTAATTTTGTCAAGGTGGCTACTGGAACACTTAACAGTTCCTATGCAGCTCACGTTTTATTTCCCTGGCATGGTACTGATGAGAGTTCAGGGAAATTGGTGGGAAAAATCAGCCCTTTGGTTTGAGGGAACAAGTTAATTGGACCCAGACTTGGAGGCCACTGGGAACTCAACCGCTTGGTCTAAGAAAGGGAAGAGAGAAGGGAAAGTAGCAGAATGGGCCGAGGACAGACAAGTGTGGCCCAGGTTGGGTCTCAGGGCAGAGAAGCCCAGCGACCGGAGACCAGGGAAACAGATGGCCAAGAAAGGACCCCGAGTCCCCAAGGCAGGGTCAGCAGTGTGTTTGTCCAGCAGCGAGGTCTGTTGATACATTTTAAGTGGTTCCTGTCCTATGCCACAGTATTTCTCTGCTGTTCCCTCACCCCAAGGACAGATTGTATGGGGCTGGGGGAGCTGTTTCCGGCAAAGCAGGGCAGGTGAGGACGGCGAAGAGACAGGCGATGTGCGGAGGACCAGAGGTGAGGAGGGAAGGTGAGAAGCAACGGTGCAGGGCTAGGGGCCCGGGCAACCGCCGGGGGAATGTGACATCCAGAAACCCTTGGCGGCACAGCCCAGAGCTCTGGCGTGCTGGCGGAGACACGCAAAGCGGTTTTCACTGGGTTTTTGAAGAAAACAATTAGTCCAGCACGTGGGCTGACACTGGGACCCTAGTTTGCATTACACCAGGACATTGTGATGTCAGCGTCCGTTTGGTGGCAGCGCTGGCTGAGAAGGTGAGGAAGCAGAACGGAGCAATGTTATCATCAAACTCACACTAGCAAAAGGAATGGAAAGATCTCCAGGTACGCTGTCAGGGGATCCGTGGAGCCAGGCAGGTGTGCTGTGCATTCTCCTCGTGTCCCTGCTGGGACACCCACCCCCTCCTCTGCCTGCTGTGTCTCAGGAGGCCCGATCGTAAAGGCACACGCAGGCCTCCACCTTACCCACGACTTCAGAGAGGGATTGGCCAGGGGGCCGGCCGAAGAGCCAGAGGGAGGGGTGAGCGTGGGTGTTTAGACCCTGGTCCCTTCCCCGCGGCATTGCATAGTTTGTCCCTCTACCTCGAGCCCTCTCCACGAAGCGTTTTCTGTTCTCCCAGCATCGAATCCCTGCGGGCCTAGGGTCTCCCGCAAGCACTAGCATGCCTGGGGTGCAGCACATTCCTCATTGCTTCCCCCACACCCCATCCATGCAGTTGGCAGCCGTCCTCATGAACCCTTCTTCAGTCATCCAGCTGCCATTTGCTTCCTCTGGAGACCCTGTCTGATACACAGGGCATGCCATATGCTAACTTTTGTGCACCCGAGGAAAGAGGCAGAGTGAAGACACATATTTGAATTTGCACAAAGAAATTCTAGAAGGATGCATAAGAAACTAGAAAAGGGGCTCACCACGGTGGGGGGGGGGGGTCCCGTGGGAGCAGCCGGTGAACCAGGACAGAGGTGAAGCAAGGGCTCTCACTATACCTGACTTAGGTAATCTTATTTTTTGAACCATGCGAATTATTCTCCATCAGACAAAATTAAACTGGAAAAAACCTGCCCTACCCAAGTCTGATTCTGGGGGGGGATCAGTTGAATCCTGCCCAGACCTTACACAGAGGAAGCTCCAAATCTTGAGCCGGAAAAGCCGCGGCACTGAGGGAAGTGGCTTCTCCGAGCTGGCTCAGTCAAGCAGGGCCACGGCCAGCAGCCCATCTGGCCTCTCCCCGTCCTGTCCTCCCAGGGTTCCGGCCTCAGCCACCAGTGTCTGAGAGCTGGTGCCATGGGATTTTTCCACTGACCAAGAGAGAGAGCAAAATCAAACTACAGAAGTCGAAAGCAAGGGGACCCCTGACAACAGCATCTCTGCAGACACGGCATCGGTCCCACTCACTCCAAATGCCAGAAGTGCTGTTCGGTCTGTGGCTTTTGCTACTGGAAGCTTCCAAAAGGCACAGCAAGAGACTTTGGCTGACTTTCCACACGAAATACCCCGGTCCGTGGCCTGGGCTTGGAGCCTGCTCACCCTGACCCACCCACCCCTCCCTTTCTGTAGCGCGTCCCCTGGGCCCCTGATGACGGTGACACAGATGCAGAGCTCAGAACCCTACACTGGGACAGGCATTTCCTGCTACCTGGACCTCAGCCTCACTCCAGCGGACACCGACCTTCGCTGTTTGTCCTCTGCTTTGTGGGGCGATCAGAGGAACCTGCACGGAAACAGAGCTCACACCCGCCACGCTCACTCTCGCGTTAACCCTCCGAGTCACCATTACAAGGCAGGGGAGGCCGAATGTTATTGCGGCCTCTCAGCCACAACAGCGGGGTACTGCCCTGCACGGCTCCGTGCATGAGTCACGGCCTGGGTGGGGCCTAGGCCCTGACCTCTGGACCCTGGCGCAGCGTTCTCCCGGCTCCCAGCGGCGAGGGACGAGGGAGAAGACGGGTGTAGAGAGCTCCAGCAGGTGCTCCTCCCTGCCTTTCCATGGTCCCTCGCTCGCTGTGGGAAGGATGTCAAACTGCACACACAGATTGGCCTAGCAGTTGCCTGAGAGAAGGACCTCAAGTTCAAAGACAAGGATCTTCCCCCGTGGGTCTGCTGCTGCCCAAAGGCTACCATCGGTCCCCCTTGGGGGGCTGCGTTAGTTCATGGCAGCATGTCAAAAGTGAGCCCCTGGTCCCAGACGTTTGAGAAATAAAGGATGAGTGGCAGCCTGTGCGTTCCCGAGGCAACGACCCCGGTCCTTGGTCAAACATCACCTCACTCCATTAAAATGTCTGTCAAGGTTAGTCCATCAATCCGGCTGAAATCTGGGCAGGGACTGGAAAGGTCGGTTTTACCTGGGCTGGAGGGAGTCCCAGAAGCCTCTGTGGAGAGGTGGCACTTGCCCATCTCAGAGACAGATGCAGGGCAGGAGGGGGTCCCTGCCTGAGGCAAGGCTGTGCAGGGGGACAAACGGGGAGCGGGTTCTTCCACCGCACACCGGGGAGCGCCAAGGACAAACTGGGCTTCACACTTAGCCTCGGGCGAAAAGCTCATAGCCAGCCGCTTCCATTATGGCCCCTTTCCCTTGTGCAGGGCTCTGGGCTAAATCATTTTCATGTGTTTTCACAGTTTCCAGATGGAAATCTGACACCCGGAGCAGTGAACGGCCCAAGCTCGTTTAGCCAGAAATGGTTGCGCTGCAATTTGAACCCCTGTCTGGCCGGAGCCTAAATGTTCCCACTTCCCAGAACATTCCCACACTTTTGCCCGCACAGATCTGGAACAAGCAGCGGCCAGGGAGAAAGTGAGGACGAAAGGGGACCAGTTCAGCGCAGAGCAGGCGCGGCGAGGCGGCGGGGCACGGGAAGTCCTGGCTGTGTGCGCAGACGCAGCTGCGCGCACACGGGGCTGTTTTGATGTCTAGGCCAGGAAGCAGCCCCAAAGAAGGGCAAAGGTGAAGGGTGGTTGCCTCTGCAGTTGGCCTTGAAAATATATTTTTCATCACCAGTTAGAGCCCTGGTGAATACCTGGATCTTCCTGAGGTAGCTCCCGACATTTAAAAAAAAAAAAATCAGGTGCCGAAGCAAATATACCTAAGGCTTTGTGATCCAGGTTGTTCCTGCTCCACCGGTCCCTCCTTTTCCTGAACTTGCTGGAAGGAGCCCCGGAGAAGAGGGGACATCCTGGTAAGGCGCAAACAAGCAAACGATGCAAGAGGCAGAGGGCAGGCCAGCGGAAGCCAATCCCACCCAATTCTGTCACTCCTCTGATTCTCTTCTGTCACCCTGCCCCCGTCTGGCTTTAGATTAGCTCAGACACAGAGAAAGCATGGGCGGCTGGCCCAGGACCCACCATGTCCACCTCTACCAATTAGGAGAGTCCCCTGCTCCCCCCGAAAATGAACTTGCCTTTGTCATGTACAGAAGGCCCAGACCTAGCATCCCTTCCCACCAGGTCTCTTCAACCTGTCTGCCCACGTGCCGTAAGCTCGAGTTCTAAGGTGCCCCACACAGTGCAGGGGTCTATGGGGGACACAGGGGGTCCACTGCAGAAACTTTTCTCTGTTGCACGCACTTCCTCGAAGACCCCGTGGCTTTAAATATATTTTGCTTTCAAAGCTTGAATTTGTAGCTTTAGCCCCAGCCCCTCCCCAAATGCTAGACTGACTTTCTTGACATTCCGCTTGGTTATTTATCAGCTCGAGCTTAACATTCTATAACCAACTTCTGATCCCTCCTCCCCACCCTCCCAGTCCCCCCATGGTCTCCCCATCTCCCCATTCTCCATGCCTCTGGGGAACCTTGGGTCACCCTTGACCTTTCCCATCTCACATTTCTAGCATTCATGTACTTATCCATTTGGCATTGAATTGCTCACCAGGGACTGAGGGACAAAAGCTGTCCTCACCCACCGAAGCCTGTGGGTAGGTAGAGGGCACAGGGTACTGGACAGCCCAGTGCAGGGAGACGTCAGGGGCTCTGATGGCCATGGGTGCATGTCCACACGTGCCCGCAAGGAGTTCCCCTCCCCGCTGTGCGACGCTGTTTCTCTCTGTCCTGTCTCCCTTCTTGTCCCCTTTTCCCTTCTTCCTCAGTCTCCCAGTGACAATCTGTCCCCATACTCCAATCCCCCCAACACACACACAATTTTGTCTCTCTTCATTCTCTTCTCTCGCCCTGCCTCCATCTTGCCCATGTACCACCCATCCCTCCAAACCAACCAAAGTTCTCCCGCCTTGGAGGCGAGGGGGGAGCAGCCATCCCCAAAAGACAAGGACCAGAAATAGAGTGGAGGACCAGAATCCTGTCAAACATTTCCCAGGAAGGCGGAGAGGCCACAGACCATCATAAAAGTGTTGCCTGCTGCCATGACAACCGCTGTCATTCTGCCACAATACCAAGGGTTTGGAGACAATAAAATCGACCGGATGTTTATTTCCCCAGCAAGACCAGTATTCCTAAGGAGGTGAAAGCCAAGAAGGCGGGGCCTTGAGGCCTCCACCTGTCACCTGCAGGAGAACCAGGGTGCTGCGCAGGGATTGGCCCTCCTTTCTCCAATCTGCCATCCATTGTGACATCACTTTTCGCTGTGTCCTTTACCTGTACCAAGGTTAGCCGTGGCCACTGGCAGTTCACTGGGGGCTCAGGGGAGGAGGTCCGTCCCAGGCTGAGGGGAGTGGCCTGGCCCAGAAGGCTCGATGCAAACAAGCTACCCAGGTTACGGTTGCAGCTGGGAAGGTGGAAGGTGGAATCCCACATAACAAAACAGGAAGCAGCTTCATTTCTAAGAACAAAGACTAAAACAAGCAAGGGTAAACTAAGAATAATTAGTGGGGCTCTGTTCTAGCTGCAAAGGCACCCAGCTGGGGGTATACCAGATCTAGCTAAGAAAAGGCCACGAGGGGATGGATCGGTTACCACTTCTGTCCTAGGCAGTCTGTGACTATGAACGTGAGTGTTTATGACAGATTTCCTCAAGCTGCCCTGTAAGTTAAACCAGTCACAGAGTCACAGGGCGGGGCGTTTCTGAGAGACAGGTGAATGCCATCTCCGGAGAAGCTGCCACCTGCTCTGAAGTCACTGGCAGGTGACGGCAACACACAGGACCCTGACGCTTGACCTCCGACTTGTTCCGTGTCATAAGGATGACTAAGGAGGCTGAAGAGTTGTGTGAGTCAGTGCGCGCCCCACCCCACGTTCCTCCCTCCCCAACTCCCAGGCGCTCTGCAGCCTTCCAGGGCCTGTGCACTTCACAATATTACCAAGTGCCAGAAACCTCAAACTGTGTGAGGTATTCATGGAGGCAGAAACATTGCCCGGTGTGTATAGCCGTCATGAGGAACCTCCTTCACTACAATCCACCTGTGCTGGGGTCGTGGGGAAGGCGGAAGGAGGAAGGGGATGGTTAGAGACAAAAGCAGAGGCCACTGCTCATTCTATTCAGTACAACAGGTGGTTCAGAGCCAGACAGGCACTTGTCAATCCGACTCCTTTACTGGCTGAATGGAGCTTGAGCGGTGCCCGGATCAAAGAAAAGCTACTTCTCCCCAGTGGAAATTTCCTTCTAACTCGCCGGCATTGGCCAGCAGGGAGAGGTGAAACAAAGGCTGAATTTATTCACAGACAGGTGCATCAAAGTCCGAACATCAAAGCAATGGCTCAGAACTTCAGAAACAGCCCTGACCCAAGTTCTCCAACATGTCATATTTTCCAAATTCACAAGAAAAGGGTGAATTACCCAAAAAGAGCAAAGGCACTTTAATTTCCATTTAAATGCTTCCAAGCAAAAAGTCCAAGGGTTCAGAGTCTTCTCCCACGGCTGCCAGGCAGGCGGGAGCCCCTCGGTTTCTGCCCTGATTCTCTGTCTTGTGACGAAAGTCTCCTTGTGGACTGGTGGGGCTGACAGGAGTCAGCGGGCGGCTGCCCTCCCGTCCTGATGGCCTCCAGATATAGAGGAAGCTGAATGTTCGCATGCGACATCTCCGTGATTTACCATATGCCACATGGACCTGAAAACAAACAAACAGAAGCTGCCTTTAAAACAAATGCCACTGGGCCCTAGTCAGGTGACTCGGTTGGTTGGAGCATTGTCCTGGGCACCAAAAGGTTACAGGTTCCATCCTGGGTCAGGGCACACACCTGGGTTGCAGGTTCCGTCCCCAGTGGGGGTGCGTATGGGAGGCAACTAATTGATGTTTCTCTCTCACATTGATGCTTCCTTCTCTTTCTCTCTCTCTCTCTCTCTCTCTCTCTCTCTCTCTCTCTCTGTCTCTCTCTCCCCCCCACCCCCGCCCCTTTCCTCTCTCTCTCTCAAATCAGTAAACATATACTCAGATGAAGATTTTTTAAAAATGACATTGGAAAACAGTTTAGCATGTTCTTAAAAAGTTAGCAGTACACCTACCATATGCTTTAGCCCTTCCATTCCTAGGTATCTACCCAAGAAAAAAAAAGAAAACACATATGTATACAATGACTATTACATGAATGTTCATAGCAGCTTTATTTGTAACAGCTAAAAACTTCACATCCATCAATAATGAATAAATACGGTATAAACAGAATAACGAAACAAACGGTGGTATAGCCAGTGCAATGGAATATTACTCAGCAATGAAAAAGAGAAACTAGTGATATAAGCAACACGGATGAGTCCAAATAACTATGCTGCGTGAAAGGAGCCAGACAAAAAAGAATTTATATAAAACTTGAGGAAATGCAAACTAACCTGTGGTGACTGAAAAGCAAACTTGTGGTTGCCTTGGGAAGAAGAGTCCGGGGAACCAGAAATGGGGTTGCTCAGGGCCACAGAGAATCTTCTCGGGCGACAGATATGTTCACTATTTTGAATGTGGTGGTGGTTTCATGTGTGTGTGCTTTTAAACAGATGGTATTTATTATATCAATTATGCCTCAATACAACTGTTTTAAAAGTTAAAGAAAAAATATTTCATGATATAGTAACAGGGACTCGATATGTACTCCTGCCTTAAACAACTAGAAAAATCAGCGGGGGGAAAAAAGACACAATTTTCAACATTGGACAACAGTCAAGGCAACATTGGGATTTCTGAGGCAAGAGAAGCAAGCTGGGTCCTACGAGGGATGCAGGTTCACTGCCTAAAAGAACCCCCATGAAGCCTGGCGGTCTTGCTGAGCTGAGACAAGAGTTCAGAGTTCTGGGAGGTCAAGGTCGCAGGGCAGGATACCAGAGAGGAGGAGTTCTGCACGCGGAGAAAACTCCAGAGACTGTCCGGTAAAAACCTCCAGCCTTTGATCTCTGAGCTAAGCCTGCATGAGCAGACAACCCTCAGGGCAGGGAGAAGCACCACCTACTAGGAGCAGACAGAACTACCCTGGAGAGCCTGCAGCGCTGCAAATAGTTGGCGTCCTCACCGGCCAGAGTATGAGGTATGCCTTGTAGTGTGCATGGGTAGCGTCCTCAGAAAGCTATCGCCTTAACAATAGGGCTAAACCGATCCTAGACTGAAGGCCATTCTGGGTCTCCCATAACAAAGTTCAAAAGCAAGCCCTGAAAAGATCAAGCTGTTTTCAAGTAACTATGCCAGGACAAAGTCCAGTACTCTTTCAAGGAATAAAACAAAACCCAATACCAATCACTGCAAAATTTCCACCACCTGGCATCCAATAGGAAATTACCAGGCATGCAAAACAGCAGGAAAACATGGCTTGTAACCAGGAGATAAAAGTAGAAATAAGCCCAGAAATGGCAGTGATGATGGAATTAGCAGGCAAAGATATTAAAATAACTATTATAAATCTTAACCATAGGTTCAAGAATGTTAACAGAAAACACGAACTCCATTATGAGAGAAATAGAGGATATTAAAAAAAAAAGATAACCCCAAATGGAACTTTCTGGAGGTGGAAAACACAATAGCTGAAAAACAAATCGTGAACAAAATTCATCCTCTCGTTAATAGTGGAACTCGCTTTCAGGCAAAGTGATAATTGAATCATCTCTTCTGTAAAGCCTCTATGGTGGGAACAAACTCAGTATTCTGTGTTCTCAGAGCGCTTCAGCCTCCTCTTCAGAGCACCTGCCATGGCTGTCACATTCCCATTATCCGTGGGACTGCACATGGCGTGTCGGTCTCCGCCCCTCCCCCGCATCGTAAGGTCCGTGAGGCAGGGGCATGATTTTGCTCACCTGTGCGCCAGTGCCCAGAGCAATACCAGGCAGGGAGTTAAGCACTCAGTACACATATTTTAAATGAATGAATTCCGGTAATCAGCTTTGCGATGGAGTCATTCAGCAGCTCTTGCTTATTTTTAAAAAATATTTTATTGTTCTTCTATTACAGCTGTCCCCATTTTCCCCCCTTTGCCCTCCTCCACCCAGCCCAACCCCTGCTCCCACAGTCACACACGTTCCTTGACTAGTCCCTTCCCCTTCTTTCCACCTTTATCCCACTCCCCTGTCCCCTCTGGTCACCGTCAGTCTGTTCCATGTTTCCATGACTCTGGTTCTATTTTGCTTGTTTGTTTTGCTCATTAGGTTCCTCTTATAGGTGAGATCATACGGTATTTGTCTTTCACCACCTGGCTTATTTCACTTAACATGGTACTCTCCAGTTCCATCCATGCGGTCGCAAAGGCTAGGAGTTCCTTCTTCCTTTCTGCTGCGTAGTGTTCCATTGTGTAGATGTACCACAGAGTTTTTTGATCCACTCACTTACCGATGGGCACTTAGGCTGTGTCCAGCACTTGGCTATTGTAAATTGTGCTGCTATGAACATTGGGGTGCATAAGTTCTTTTGAATTGGCGTTTCAGGATTCTTGGGGTATAATCCCAGTGGTGGAATTGCCGGGTCAAAAAGCAGTCCCCTTTTTGGTTTTTGGCAGAAATCCCACACTGTTTTCTACAGTGGCTGCACCCGTCTGCAGCACCACCTCTGACTTCCTTCACCAGTGTGCTGACGCTGCTTGAC